>OY978223.1:18561959-18689459 GCA_963854785.1 Vaccinium vitis-idaea | reverse complement strand
TTTCATACAAGAAAATTACCACTGCCTTGAACAGTCCAAACCCAAAAAATAGGTTTCCCAAAAGATAAATCCGTCCAAATACGGAAGAATCCGAACACAGTTTTTTTTTCCAAAACCACATCCACCACAAATTATCTATTTGTGATATGTGCATGCAAAAAATGTAACATATAATACCGGTGTTACCGACAACGCTTTCGATCAGAGACAAGACTAAATAGTCCACTCCACATAGCCATTTCGGACCATCCTGTGGAAACAATCACAAAACTTCCACCAACAAAAGTTAAGACCACAAATGTGTGTCAACTTAAACTATTAACAAAACTTCCACTGTTCCCAGAGTAACTACTAAAATAATCACAAAGGAATCAAAGCTCTATGCCATGTCAATAGAGTAAAAGCCATCCTGTAATTTCCGTTGAAATGTAATGAAGAAGTTTATGTTGGATCAAAGAAACGATCAAGAGAAATTGTGCTCTTGAAATGAAGATACTCTTATAAATAACTGAAATGTTGTGTAAACAACTACCTTACAAACTGATTCAAACACTTAACCAATTTATAGAACTACCCTAAGATGTATCTAGACAAGTACGCAAAACTAGACAATAAATAGGTTCATGAACAAACCCTTAGACTCAATACATGAACAACTCTATATACATGAATGACTCTTGAGATATATTCATGCATCCCTACACATACATGAACCATGTGTAAAAACCCTTCATATGCTAATATCCAGGTACGTTGTATAGCTTAGAATTCCAACAGCCCCCCTTAAGCTAGACAACTGCCATGCCAAGCTTTTTCTTCATTTTGTTGAAAGTATCACACTTCAAAGCTTTCGTAAAGATATCCGCAAGTTGATCTTGAGTCTTACAATACTCCACAACAATCTCTCCATCTTTGACCAAGTCATGGATGAAATGAAACTTGATCCTTATGTGCTTGCTTTTGCCATGAAAAACAGGGTTCTCTGTGAGTGAAATAGCTGAACTATTGTCACAAAATAGTGTTGTGCCTTTCACCTTGTGATGCTTGAGTTCTTCTAAGATCCATCTAATCCAAAGAGCTTGACAAGATGATAAGGCAAGTGAAATGTATTCAGAGTCTGCTGTAGAAAGAGCCACAACTGATTGCTTCTTTGATGCCCAAGAAATAACACCTGAACCAATGCTAAAAACATAACCAGAGGTGCTTTTGCAGTCATCAAGACTTCCACCCCAGTCACTATCACAATAACCAACCAAACCTGAGTCTTCCACTTTTCTATAAAATATCCCTTCAGTAACAGTACCACATAAATATCGCAAAACTCTTTTCCCAGCTTCCCAATGACTTCTTTTTGGTGATTCCATGAATCTGCTAAGCATGCACACTGAGAACGTAAGATCTGGTCTTGTTGCAGTCAAGTACATGAGACTACCAATAAGACTTCGATAAAGAGTACCATCCACATCCTCTTCATCAACACATTTGCTCAACTTTAAACAAACTTCCATTGGAGTGCTTGTTGGTTTAGCACCTTCCATCTGAAATTTCTTCAACACATCCCTTGCATATTTCTTCTGACAAATAAAAATTCCATCTTCTTGTTGTTTAACCTCGATGCCAAGAAAGAAATGGAGAAGTCCCATGTCAGTCATTTCAAATTCTTGCATCATAGCTCTCTTGAATTCTTCACACATTCTTGAACTTGTTCTGGTAAAAATCAAATCATCAACATATAAGCAAACAATCAAATAATCATCATCCATACCTTCTTTGATGTAAAGAGTATGCTCAAAGGGACACCTTTTGAAATTATTCCTCATAAAATAGCCATCAATACGACTGTACCATGCTCTTGGCGCTTGCTTGAGCACATAAAGTGCCTTTTTCAAACGACAAACCTTCTTTTCCTCACCAACCTTCTCATAACCCGGTGGTTGATTGATAAACACCTCCTCTTCAAGAAAACCATTCAAAAAAGCTGATTTGACATCCATTTGATAAACTCTCCAACTGTTTTGAGCAGCCAAAGCTAACACCGTTCGAATTGTTTCGAGACGAGCAACAGGAGCAAACACTTCTCGAAAATCAACACCATATTTTTGTTTTTAACCTTTGACAACAAAACGAGCTTTGAACTTATCAATTTCACCATTCGCGTTCAATTTTGTCTTGTAAACCCACTTCACATCAATTGGCTTTTTCCCATTTGGAAGATCCACAAGCTCCGAAGTCTGATTTTTATGTATGGAATCCATTTCTTGATCCATAGCTAGCCTCCACTTCTCTTCTTTAAAAGCATCCTTAAAACTGATTGGGTCGGCATCAGCAAACAAAGCAAAATTAACCAAGTCTTCTTCCAAAACATTTCTGGTAGATTCATAGAGTTCTCTTAGGCTTCTTGTCTTCCCAGGGGATGCACTTGAACTTGATCTCGAAGATGACGACGGAGAAGAAAACGGAGGAGTAGGAAGTGGAGAAGTTGGAGTATTGACTTCTTCATTCCCTTCAACCTCAGTATTTTGTTCATTGAATTCTTCCTCCAATTCAACACAACCTGATTTTTCATGCTCATCATCTCCATCCCAGTTCCAAGATTCTTCTTCATCAAACTTTACATCTCTGCTGACAATAAGCTTCTTTGTGATTGGATTATACAACTTGTAAGCCTTCGAAACTTCACTATACCCCACAAAGATGCATTTTTCAGATTTGTCATCCAACTTCTTCCTTTTCTCATCTGGCACATGTGAATAAGCAATACTTCCAAAAATTCTCAAGTAATCAACATTTGGTTTGTATCCACTCCAAGCTTCTTGAGGAGACACTTTTGCCACACTTTTGGATGAGACACGGTTCAAAAGATAGACAGCACAAGCCACAGCTTCAGCCCAAAAAATAGTAGGAACTCTCTTGGCTTTCAACATACTTCTAGCCAATTCCACAATTGTTCAATTTTTCCTTTCAGAAACCCCATTTTGTTGAGGAGTGTACCGAGCAGTAAACTGATGTTGGATGCCATTTTCTTTGAGAAGATCTTCAAATTCTCCATCAATATATTCACCACCACGATCGGTACGCAAAGTTTTCACCAAATAACCACTTTGTTTTTCAACCAAAGCCTTGAAACTTTTGAAATATCCAAATACTTCAGATTTTTCCTTCAGAAAATAAACCCAAGTTTTTCTGCTGTAATCGTCAATAAAAGTGAGAAAATAACGACACATCCTTCACAAACTTTCTCTTGCACATCAATAATAGGCATTCCATTCACAACCTTTTCTTTGCTCATTATAGAGAGAGTTTTGAAACTCAAATGCCCAAAACGAAAATGCCACAACCAAGACTTATCCTTGATAAAAGTGTTGAAACAAGAGCCAAAGTGATTTTGAAACTTCAATGGAAACATCTTACTTGGAGTCATGCCCACTTTAGTAATGAGAGCACTATTCTTGTCTTTGATCTCACACATGTCCTCCTTGAAGTTTACTTCATAACCCTTTAATAAAAGTTGTCCAACACTCAACAAATTGTGCTTGAGGCCTGGAACATAAAGAACATCAGAAATTCGCTTTACCCCTTTCTTTGTGTGAACAAGGATAACACCACTGCCCTTTGCAGAGAGCTTCTTATCATCTCCAGTTCTGACTTCACTTTGAGTAGATTGATCTAGCTCCACAAATGCTTTCTTATTTCCAGTCATATGATTACTACATCCACTGTCAACATACCATGTTTCACCAAATTGAGCATCTGCTTCGCTGTATGTGAGAAACAAAGAATCGGCTCCGGCTTCTTTGTTTTGATCTCTTTCATGCATAAAACTGGAATTGTTCTTCTCTTCATCCGCAATCCTTTTCTTGCAATATTTCTTGATATGCCCAAAATTTTCACAGTAATGGCATTGGATATTTTTCAAAGAAGGCCATCCTTTCCCTCTTCCTCTGGTAGAAAAAGACGAGTGACTTGAATTTTTCTCACCTTCTTGTTGTCTTACACCGTGACCTCTTCCTCCATTGTACGACTGACTTTCATCTTTCTGACTATGACCACTTGATTCATTATTCCTTCCTCTTCCACGAGAAGAGTCTCGTCCTTTACCACTTCCGAAGCCTCCCCTTAGAGAAACTTGTGTTTGAAAAGCCTGCTCAAGAGGAGAAGAATCATATTGTTTTCTCCGAAGTTCATGAGACTGTAGTGATCCCATTAAACTCTCCACAGACAAGGTAGACACGTCTTTTGACTCTTCAATTGCAGCGACAATTACTTCAAATTTGCGGGTTACGCTTCGTAGTATCTTCTCAACTACTCTTTGATCCTTAGTCTTTTCACCATTCAATCTCAATTGGTTGACAACCAAAATTACCCGATTAAAATAATCTTCAATGCTTTGTGAATCCTTCATCTTTAGTGAATCAAACTCAAACCTCAAGGATTGAAGTCTCACCATCTTCACTTTGTCATCACCTTTGTATGAAGTGAAGAGTATATCCCATGCTTTCTTAGATGTTTCTGCTACTGTAATTCGCTGGAAAATAGTTTTAGTCACTGTTTGATAAATCATAAGCAAAGCCCTCCTGTCCTTCCTACGATTTTCATTCAGCTTGGTTGTTTGAGCTGCAGTGAGAGTTGCTCCTTCAGCTGGTTCTTCATACCCGGTCTCCACAATATCCCACAACTCTTGAGTACCAAGTAAAACCTTCATTTGAATGCTCCAATAATTGTAGTTCTTCCCGTCCGTCCAAGTGAGGAAATTGGGGTAATTGTGACATCACAGTATTGTTGTTAGTAGCCATGATTCCTTTTAAAACAAAGCTCTGATACCAGTTTGTTGGATCAAAGAAACGATCAAGAGAAATTGTGCTCTTGAAATGAAGATACTCTTATAAATAACTGAAATGTTGTGTAAACAACTACCTTACAAACTGACTCAAACACTTAACCAATTTATAGAACTACCCTAAGATGTATCTAGACAAGTACACAAAACTAGACAATAAATAGGTTCATGAACAAACCCTTAGACTCGATACACGAACAACTCTATATACATGAATGACTCTTGAGATATATTCATGCATCCCTACACATACATGAACCATGTGTAAAAACCCTTCATATGCTAATATCCAGGTACGTTGTATAGCTTAGAATTCCAACAGTCTATCTCCCTAGCACACATCCAAACGACTAAAAACAAGAGCAATAATGCCCTGGAAGTCCCTGATTTCAAAAATAAGTAAAAAGTACAACTACACGTGTTAGCCTTCAAAAGAAGTACTGATGTCCTTCACCTGTTAACAACACTTGCACGAAAAAACTATTGATGTCCTATAAAGGACTAAAAGAAACAGAAACCAAAGCTCTAGCTTTGTCTAGTTTTTGTTTTGTTTTTCCAAGCTCTGTACTACTATGAAGAACACAATGGTATACCCCAACGTAGATATCATTTCCGGTTCCGGCTAACAAATGGAGTAAAACAACATCAAGAGTGTAAAGACCCGGAATTTACATGAAATTCTTTATATCTTTTACTCATTTTTAAGTAATGTGAATGAGTTGATTAAGGTTTTAAAATATATTTTTTTTTTCAAGTGTTATATGGGTGTGTATATCTTGGTGTACCGGGGGTCTAGTAAATGGTACGAATATGTGTTACGATGTTGTGTTGATGTTTGGAGATGTTGAAATGTGTTAGAAATGATCGGGATTCGAATTGGTGAAAGTGGTAAAAATTTAGAAATTTTTAGTCTTGATACCGGTATGGCTTTTTCTTGATACCGGTATCCAGCGAATCAGAAAGTCTAGATACCGGTATGGCCTTTTCTTGATACCGGTATCCAGTTATATCTTCTATAGATTTAAGCCATCAGAGACTCTAGATACCGGTATGGGTTTTTCTTGATACCGGTATCCAGCTTCATTTTTCTGCGAATTTTGAGCCCGACATTTACTTCTATAAATAGGGTCTTGGACTCATTTCTTCACTCCATGACCACGAAATAAACCCTAAAATCACCCCTCTACCTTCTCTCTTCACCTCCACCTCAAATCTTGTGATTCTAACCTCAATCCACCATAAATCTTCAAGATCTTCACATTGGAAACATCAAGCACCCTTGGATTTCGAGCTTTGAAGTTTCTACATCTAGGGTTTCACTCATCTTCAATTTCCAAACAAAACCTTGAGGTAGGGGAACAATATCTACTCTCTCTAGTTGTATGCTTATGATTTGTTGCACATAATTGATTCTTGGCCTCAACTTCATTGAATTTCATGTTTTCCCCAATTTGTGTGGGTTCTTCCACTTTGATTCTTTGATCTATGAATTTGCTTGTTGATTGGTGAAATTGGGAGTGAAATTGACCTCCCTCCATGTTTAATTGTTGCCTAGCACTTCTATTTTGAGCCTAAACTATCTTATTTGTGATTGGGTTGAAATTCCACACCTTAGAGGTGAAAATCTGCACTGTGTACTGTTCATATGCTGCTGTCCATGACTTTCCAGCTGCTGCCCTTGTCATTTGGGTGGCATTCGGCCACCCTTTGATGTACGTTTGGTCCCCGATCGCTTATTCCTTCATATATTTGACCTTTGGTATCATTTTCACCCATGTTTTGACTCGAGGGCTAAGGTTTTATAAATAAATATGTCATTTTACGTCACATGAACGTTTGTTGGTTTTTAGAAAGTGTGTGTGGGTGTGTGCGTAGCACATTTTATCGAAAGATGTGAAATGGTGAAATGAACTTGGAGAAAATGGATCTTTAATGGAATATTGGGAAATGAGATATTTTAAACCAATGTCATCACTTGGTAAATTCTTTTTTTTATATAGGGGCACGCGGGGCCCACAGAACCCGGCAGGGGCACGCAGGGCCCACGGAACCCGGCAGAGGCACGCGGAGCCTACAGAATCCGGCAGAGGCACGCGGAGCCTATGGAATTCGGCAGAGGGGTTAAATCCCTAGTAATAATGATATGATGGTTTTTCTTCAATGAAAGAAAAGAGAAATGAGATTTTTGAACTATCCTTTGTGTTTTGTCGAAAACTCGATATGTGAACTTGATCTTAGACTTGTGTGAAGAACTTGGGTTGTTGAGTGCAATGAAATGGATACTTGGGGTGATGTTTGGGTACTTTGTTGTTTCAAAATCCTTTTCTTAATGAACCGGGTACCGTTATTCACATTGGTACTACCATTGGACATATCATGATCTCATGTGCATATATCATATACATACACCTAGCGTTAGTAGAATAGTTCTCCTACGAGCAAGTGTGCTCACCCTATCATTTTCAGGTACTCAGCTTTGATCGTGCATGGTTTGGAGTGCATGACTTGGATGAAGAGCATATATGGGATGGAGTTATTTTATTCATCTTTTATGCATTAAACTTTTCTTTTAGGGAGATGATATTGTAACTCTAATCTTTTCTCTATCTTTTGACTACGGATTTGTAATAACTTATGGGATGTTATTTTGATTACACCTTTGGGGCAAGGGTGCCCAAACATTTGATAGTCATTGGACTAAGGATGTACTCTAGTTTATGAAAATCTTTATCTTTTCACTTACTTATTGTTTGAGATTCTTTTATTTATGTTTTGTAAAAATGCGGGCGTGACAACTTGGTATCAGAGCTTTAGGCTCGAAAACTTTGAGACCGTGGGGAGACTTAAAGTCTCGGGGCTTAAACCATTGCATTTTTTTTCACGAAAACTTTTTCTCATTCATTGTGTGCTTGTGTGACATTCATGAGCATGAAGTCATTGTAGTAGCATTGCATCACATGTGAAGGCATAGTGTTGAGTTGTACCCGTGTTGGGATTTGGTGTTGGAGGCTTAGACCTCATTGAGATATTGTGGGACTAAATGAATCTTTCTTTCTTATCTTATAATAGAACTATGCCGCCTCGACGTGAACCACCGGTTAGGGGTGCGGGAAGGAATAGAAGAACTAGGGGCGGCGGTCGCCATAATCAACGGGTTGAGGATGAAGTTAGTCAACATGGGGAAAATTCGGGGGGTGAGGAAAGGAGCAAAACGGGGGCGCAAGATCCTCCAGGGCCACTTTTGGCCCAATTGATCACCGCTTTGACAACCGCCATCAACCAACCAAGAGTTAACCAAACACCTAGTGCCATTGAGATTGCCGAGAAATTTGGCAAGTTGCACCCTCCACAATTCGATGGGAAATCCGGGGATCCGCTTGATGCCAACCATTGGCTTGCGGAGATGAGGAAACATTTCGACGTTATGGACATCACTAGTGACACCACGAAGATCCGCTTGATGGCTTGCCAACTCTTCGGCGAGCCAAATGTATGGTGGGAATCTATTTTGTCGGCACGTAGGGATGCACGGAGAGCCGATAGGGCGGCTAGGCATGTGGTGGAACCGGATGTTGAAAACATCACTTGGGCGGAGTTTGAGACCTTGTTTGAGAACCAATACTTTCCCCAATCTTACCGCGATAACTTGAGAGAGCAATTTGAGAGGCTCGAGCAAGGGAACATGACCGTTAGTGAGTACGCACTCAAATTCCAGTCCTTGAGTCGATATGCGCCGGAGTTGGTTAGCACCGAGGCATTGAAATGCCGCCGATTTGAAAAGGGGTTGCATTCGTCCGTTAAGAGGCTTGTTATAAGTAGCCGATTGAACTCATTCACAGAGATAGTTGAGCTAGCAAGGAACTTAGAGTTGCCGAGGGATGCCATGAGAAATTCACGGGGTTCGGATATTAGGCACTCGACCGGAAATGTGAGTATGACTACGGGGAGCTATGGGAGCCAGAGTAGGAAGAGACAGAGGGATACTTTTCCACCACCACCGAGCCGATCAGGCTCCCGTACACCTACTGCTTCGGGTTTTGGGGGACCTTCTTCTCACTCTTCTAGACCGCAGGCCACTTGTTTCTATTGTCGATAGGAGGGGCACATTCGGACTAATTGCCCTCAGCTTCGGTCTCAGCCTCAGTCTAGGCCTCCTCCACCACCGCGTTCTCAGACTTCGGGGGCTTGCTTTGAGTGTGGCGGGTTTGGCCACGTCGCCAAGTACTGTCCGCAGAGAGGGGTTTCACGTAGTGAGTCGGGCTCGGTCCAGCAGCCTAGAGGTGGACAGAGTTTCAGTCAGCAACAGAGGGGCACACAGAGTCAGTCGCACTACCGTCAGACCACCACAGTTCAGGTGTCACGGGGTGACAGGGGGGCGAGTTCGTCCACACCGGTTCAGACAGTTCAGGGCAGGGCCTACGTCGTTACTGCAGCCACACCACCACCACCTCCTTTCACTACTACTCAGACGCCAGAGACTTCTGTTGTGAGGGGTACATTTCATCTCTTCAATTCCTTTGCTAAGGTTTTGTTTGATTCTGGAGCATCACACTCTTTCATTGCCACATCATTTGTACGTGCACTAGAGTTAGAAACCGAGGAGCTTAATCCTCCATTGTTTGTTGACACACCGTTTGGTGGTAGGACTCCGCTAGATCGTATATGCCGGGGTTGTGAGTTGGTAATCCTTGATCGTCGGTTCTTGTTTGATTTCATCGTGTTGGATATGTCTGGGTTCGATCTCATCTTGGGGATGGATTGGTTATCGACTTTCCACGCGACTATTGATTGTTTCAAGCGCCGAGTTCGTATATGTCCGCCGGAAGGGGGTTGTTTTGAGTTTTCCGGGGAGCGTCGGGAACCGCTAAAACCTTATTTGTGTGGGTCTCGGGAAAGGGAATCGATTGCGTGCCTACTAGCGAGTTTGACGTTGGATGAGGATTTGTCCACTCGTGGGGAGTTACCGATGGTTGTTTGTGACTTTCCGAACATTTTTCCGGAAGAGTTACCGGGTTTGCCACCCGAACGAGAGGTTGAGTTCACGATAGATCTATTGCCGGGCACCGCACCTATTTCTATGCCACATTATCGCTTCGCACCGGCCGAGTTGAGAGAATTGAAAACCTAACTCCAAGAGTTACAAGACTTAGGCTTTATTCGCCCTAGTACTTCACCGTGGGGCGCACCGGCTCTTTTTGCGCAAAAGAAAGATGGGTCTCTCCGTTTATGTATTGACTACCATAAGCTAAATCGGGTCACCATTAAGAACAAGTATCCCATGCCTAGAATTGACGACTTGTTTGATCAACTAAGGGGCGCGACTTGCTTTTCTAAAATTGATTTGAGATCCGGTTATCACCAACTTAAAGTTCGTCGAGAGGATATTCCAAAAACTGCCTTTCGTACTCGATATGGCCATTATGAGTTCGTGGTCATGCCTTTCGGTCTCACTAACGCTCCCGCTACTTTCATGGACTTGATGAATAGCATCTTTCGAGCTTATCTTGATCGGTTTGTCGTAGTTTTTGTTGACGACATTCTTATTTATTCACCCACCGAGGAAGATCACCAATCTCACCTCACCATTGTTCTTGAACTCTTGATAGAGCACCGATTGTATGCTAAGTTGAGCAAGTGCGAGTTTTGGTTGTCTGAAGTTAAAATTCTTGGGTCATGTGGTATCGAAAGATGGGGTTTCCGTAGATCCGGGCAAGATAGAATCGGTTTTGAATTGGGAGCGTCCGAAGAGTGTGTTCGAGATTCGGAGCTTTTTGGGTTTGGCCGGGTATTACCGACGATTTGTTCTTGACTTCTCGCGACTAGCGGCACCGATGACATGGTTGACACATAAGGGGACACGGTTTGTGTGGGATGACAAGTGTGAGTCGCCTTTTGAAGAGTTGAAGAAACGGTTGACTAGCGCACCTATCTTGATTGTGCCCGAGCGTGGAGTTGGTTACTCCGTTTATTGTGATGCATCACGGGAAGGGCTTGGTTGCGTGTTAATGCAAAATGAGCGAGTTGTGGCATATGGGTCTCGACAACTTAAGACACATGAGCGTAACGATCCCACTCACGACTTAGAGTTGGCGGCCGTTGTTTTTGCATTGAAGAGTTGGAGGCATTATCTTTATGGTGAGAAGTTTGAGGTATTTTCGGATCACAAGAGTTTGAAGTATTTGTTCTCCCAAAAAGAACTGAACCTTAGGCAACGCCGTTGGATGGAGCACATAGAAGACTATGACTTTGATCTCCAATATCATCCGGGCAAGGCAAACGTGGTAGCGGACGCATTGAGTAGGAAACCGGCGAGTTTGGCGAGTCTAGTTATCGATGAGTGGAAGATGATGAAAGACTTGGGGTTTTACGCGCTTCATTGCGAGGAAGTCCGCGAAGGGGTAACCTTGTGTAACCTTACCGTGCATTCTACCTTATCTAGCCGTGTGATTGAAGCCAAGGTTATCAATACCGTACCGTACCGGCCGGTACCGGTCGATACGTACCGGTTTTGTATAAAAACAGTACCAAGGACCCTCAATACCGTACCGTGCTCAATACCGGTCAGTACCGGCCAGGTACCGGCCGTACCGAAAAATACCGGGAATACCGGCCGGTACCGGAAAATACCGGACAAATACCGGACCGAACAGAATTGCCACCGTATTCCGGCCATAACTTTTTACTCCGAACTCCGATCAAGGCAAGTTATATATCAAAATTGAAGAGAATTTCAAGATCTACAACATTGTAGTTACACATTTTTTCTAATTCGGTATCAGTGTGACCCAAAAACTATGATTTCTGAACGGAGAGATTATAAAAAAACAGCGTATGTTTTTTAAAAAGGGTTTGTGATGCATGGGTTCAACTTCTATCACTACCAAACATCAAATACAACAAGTATGTACTAAATATACATAGATTAAGTGGGTCTAAGGGGGTTACCTTGGTTTTTAAGAAAATGGGATTTAAAATGTCATATTATGTGACATATTTTGTGTCCCTTGAACCCTCTCTCTCAATATATATATTTATACATATATAGTTGCGGCAAATCCGATACGGTACCCGGTATTGACCGGTACCGGTACCGTACCGTACCAATAGGAAAACCGGTACTCGAGCCTATACGGTATTCAGAACCTTGATTGAAGCCCAACAAAACGACGAGGAAGCGGGGGTATTTCGTGCTAAGTTCCTTAGCGGAGAGGCAAGCGAGGGTTGGATGATTTATGCCGATCAAAGTGTTCGTTTTCAAGGAAAACTTTTTGTACCTATCTTGTGTCGGGAGGAAATCTTGCGAGAGTTTCACCATTCACCGTTGGCCGTGCATCCGGGCGGAACGAAAATGTATCACGATTTGCGTCGGCAATTTTGGTGGCCGGGGGTGAAAAGGGACATCGCCATCTTTGTTTCTAAGTGTTTGACGTGTCAACAAGTGAAAGCGGAACACCAACGACCCGCGAGGGAATTACAACCATTACCGGTAGCCGAATGGAAGTGGGAGAACATGACTATGGATTTCGTGACGGGTTTGTCGCGATCGCCGAGGGGGCATGATGCCATATGGGTTATTGTGGATCGATTGACTAAGACCGCGCACTTTTACCGATTCAAGTTACCGATACGGTCGAGTCACTTAGTCGTTTGTACATTCGGGAGATAATCCGACTTCATGGGATTCCGGTTTCCATTGTGTTCGATAGAGATCCGCGCTTTACCGCTCGATTTTGGCAAAGTTTGCAATCCGCACTTGGTACGAATTTACTCTTTAGCACCGCTTATCATCCGCAAACCGATGGGTAATCCGAGAGGACGATTCAAATTTTAGAAGATATGCTACGGGCATGCGTGATGGATTTTCGGGGTAGTTGTGAGGATCATTTACCGTTGGTCGAATTCGCGTATAACAATAGTTACCAATCGAGCATCGAGATGGCGCCTTTTGAGGCATTATACGGTAGGCCTTGTAGATCGCCGGTATGTTGGTCCGAGTTGGGTGAAACTACCATTGTGGGGCCAGAGTTAGTTACCGAAACTGCGGAGAGTATGAGTTTGATTCGCAAGAGGCTTAAGGCCGCGCAAGAGGCAACCACCGAGAAGATCAAAGTGATTCGCCAACGTTTGTTTACCGCTCAAAGTCGTCAAAAGAGTTATGCCGATCGACGTAGACGACCATTGTCATTCGAGGTGGGATACCATGTGTTTCTCAAGATATCACCGCGCTGAGGATTGAGTCGATTTGGACGAGGGGGTAAATTATCACCACGTTATATTGGGCCATTTGATATCATAGAGCGGACTGGGGAAGTCGCGTATCGATTGGCGCTACCGCCAAGGTTGTCGGGCATTCATGATGTTTTTCACGTTTCCATGTTGAAGAAGTATGAGTCGGATCCGTCGCATGTGCTTGAATGGTCCGAATTAGAGCTAGAGGCCGATGCGTCTTATGGAGAGAAACCGATACGGGTGATGGATACGAAGGAGAAAGTGCTAAGGGGTAAAACGATTCGATTGGTGAGAGTCTTGTGGAATAACTTTGGTAGCGAGGAATCCACGTGGGAACGGGAAGATGAGATGAAAGAAAAATATCCGAACTTGTTTACCGCATAATCTACGTGAGTTTTCAATTTGAAAGTTGTGCATTTCTTTGATACGGTGTTGGATATGATTAGCAATACGGTTGCATGTCATACATATCACATGTTGCATATTCATGCATTGACACGTGAAATTTTGAGGACAAATTTTTTGTAAGGAGGGTAGAATGTAAAGACCCGGAATTTCCATGAAATTTTTTATATCTTTTACTCATTTTTAAGTAATGTGAATGAGTTGATTAGGGATTTAAAATATTTTTTTTTTTTCAAGTGTTATATGGGTGTGTATATCTCGGTGTACCGGGGGTCTAGTAAATGGTACGAATACGTGTTACGATGTTGTGTTGATGTTTGGAGATGTTGAAAATGTGTTAGAAATGATCGGGATTCGAATTGGTGAAAGTGGTAAAAATTTAGAAATTTTTAGTTTTGATACCAGTATGGCTTTTTCTTGATACCGGTATCCAGCGAATCAGAAAGTCTAGATACCGGTATTGCCTTTTCTTGATACCGGTATCCAGTTATATCTTCTATAGATTTAAGCCATCAGAGACTCTAGATACCGGTATGGGTTTTTCTTGATACCGGTATCCAGCTTCATTTTTCTGCGAATTTTGAGCCCGACATTTACTTCTATAAATAGGGTCTTGGACTCATTTCTTCACTCCATGACCACGAAATAAACCCTAAAATCACCCCCTCTACCTTCTCTCTTCACCTCCACCTCAAATCTTGTGATTCTAACCTCAATCCACCATAAATCTTCAAGATCTTCACATTGGAAACATCAAGCACCCTTGGATTTCGAGCTTTGAAGTTTCTACATCTAGGGTTTCACTCATCTTCAATTTCCAAGCAAAACCTTGAGGTAGGGGAACAATATCTACTCTCTCTAGTTGTATGCTTATGATTTGTTGCACATAATTGATTCTTGGCCTCAACTTCATTGAATTTCATGTTTTCTCCAATTTGTGTGGGTTCTTCCACTTTGATTCTTTGATCTATGAATTTGCTTGTTGATTGGTGAAATTGGGAGTGAAATTGACCTCCCTCCATGTTTAATTGTTGCCTAGCACTTCTATTTTGAGCCTAAACTATCTTATTTGTGATTGGGTTGAAATTCCACACCTTAGAGGTGAAAATCTGCACTGTGTACTGTTCATATGCTGTTGTCCATAACTTTCCAGCTGCTGCCCTTGTCATTTGGATGGCATTCGGCCACCCTTTGATGTACGTTTGGTCCCCGATCGCTTATTCCTTCATATATTTGACCTTTGGTATCATTTTCACCCATGTTTTGACTCGAGGGCTAAGGTTTTATAAATAAATATGTCATTTTATGTCACATGAACGTTTGTTGGTTTTTAGAAAGCGTGTGTGGGTGTGTGCGTAGCACATTTTATCGAAAGGTGTGAAATGGTGAAATGAACTTGGAGAAAATGGATCTTTAATGGAATGTTGGGAAATGAGATGTTTTAAACCAATGTCATCACTTGGTAAATTCTTTTTTTTATATAGGGGCACGCGGGGCCCATGGAACCCGGCAGGGGCACGCAGGGCCCACGGAACCCGGCAAGGACACGCGGGGCCCATAGAACCCGGCAGAGGCACGCGGAGCCTATGGAATTCGGCAGAGGGGTTAAATCCCTAGTAATAATGATATGATGGTTTTTCTTCAATGAAAGAGAAGAGAAATGAGATTTTTGAACTATCCTTTGTGTTTTGTCGAAAACTCGATATGTGAACTTGATCTTAGACTTGTGTGAAGAACTTGGGTTGCTGAGTGCAATGAAATGGATACTTGGGGTGATGTTTGGGTACTTTGTTGTTTCAAAATCCTTTTCTTAATGAACCGGGTACCGTTATTCACATTGGTACTACCATTGGACATATCATGATCTCATGTGCATATATCATATACATACACCTAGCGTTAGTAGAATAGTTCTCCTACGAGCAAGTGTGCTCACCCTATCATTTTCAGGTACTCAGCTTTGATCGTGCATGGTTTGGAGTGCATGACTTGGATGAAGAGCATATATGGGATGGAGTTATTTTATTCATCTTTTATGCATTAAACTTTTCTTTTGGGGAGATGATATTGTAACTCTAATCTTTTCTCTATCTTTTGACTACGGATTTGTAATAACTTATGGGATGTTATTTTGATTACACCTTTGGGGCAAGGGTGCCCAAACATTTGATAGTCATTGGACTAAGGATGTACTCTAATTTATGAAAATCTTTATCTTTTCACTTACTTATTGTTTGAGATTCTTTTATTTATGTTTTGTAAAAATGCGGGCGTGACAAAGAGTTCTAAGGCTGCAAAAACCTCTTGAGGTAAGTTTCCTTTTTTTTTAATCGAAAAGAAACTCTCTTTTATAAAATCAACACTGCCCGAAAACATTATCCTTGTACTGATCCGAGAATCAAGAAATTGGTTCACGGTATTTTTGTTTCCACGAGCAGATGTGAAAATCCAGTTCTTTACACAACCCAAAAATTGATCTGCAACTAAACCGTTAGACCTTAACAGAAACAATTTTCTGGAATCCAAAATTTGCCGATCACATGATCAAAATCTGTTTTAAGCTTGTTGGAAAAATTATGGCAATACATGAATTCCAAAGAATAATTTCCATTAATGAAATACAAATACAAATATAATTGCAGAATAAATTAGTGAGAAATACAAACAGAATTGGAGTATTCGAGAACTGAGTCCCGTGTAACCACGGTCTCCTTAAAACAGATTCGCCGCCTACCGAGGGTGTTGTAGGTTGAAACCGACGTCTGTCTCCCAGGATAAAACGGCTGGACCACGAACCACGGAACACCTCCGAGGAGCGCCTTGGCGAACTGAACTTTGCCTATCTTTCTCTCACAAATCAGAACCCTCTATATGAAAGTGCACTGTGTATCAAAGTGTGTGTTTCTCCTCTTTGCAGATGCACGACTAATATAGCTCTAGTGAGAGCTCTAAAATTGTCGGTGGGAGTAAAGACCATACTTTTCTCCATACTTGCCAGAGAATGGCCGACAATAAAATAGGGATGACACCCCTATCTTTCTCCAGCTACTGAATTCATTCATTGAAGGAAGGCAAAATTTCCAACAGAGGAATGGCCGAGATACGACGAATAAAGAATTTAGGGATAGGGTCAATAAGCTTGGGAATATCACATATAGGCCCTTCAGGGGATTGGCATATGAGGATGGATACTTTGATAGAGATTCAGATCCAGTCAGGGGCAGAGCTAGAACTAAATGTCAATGGGGTCAAATTCTTTAAAAAAAAAAAAAAAAAAAAACCAAAATGCGAAATAGAAAGGAGTTAAATTGAGCAGATATCTATTAATAACATATAATTTCATTTACAATTGATCCCCCAAAAGATACACTGAAATGCCAAACAAAAAGTAGCTTACATATATAACCTATACCTGTGTCCACAACTTACCACAAAAAGCTACACTTAAATGCCAACAAAAAGTAGCTAAACAAATATCGATTTAGAACCTATAACAGCGTTTACAAGTGACCCCGACGATTTTTTATATTTTGAAATCATAGCATAATAGCCTCGTTTGGGATACTATTAAAAATCTCCCTCTCAATATACACATTCAAGCTATCATGCAACCATTGATCACCGGCCCATTCGGTTACGAAGTCGATTCTTCACAATCTTCATGGCAGAAAATGCTTTTTCTACTATAGCTGTCCCAACAAGTAAAACTAGAGCCAAAGTCAAAAGCTTGAAAACCAATGGACACCCTATATCTTTTCAGGTCTCAACCATCTTCGGAGAAACATCACCAATTCCTTTCAAGTTTGAAAACTCAACGCACAGCAATGATGAAATTCTTAAGTTGATCCAAAAGTGCCAAAAGCTTAGTACCTGAGAAGTCTTTAGGATAAAATTCGGCCAAGCGGTTCAACTTTTGGTTGTTAGAACTTGCAAATGAGTTGGATGGACTTAGACATGCAACACAAAGAAGCAATTCTGTGTTTACGTCATTAAAGCGATTATTTACCTATTAGAATTGCATATCTATGACAGTAAATTAGCGGCGGCTAAACGAGAAAGAGGGAGGTGATTCATCCCATAGGGAGGAGATTAGTGGTTAAACGAGAGAGAGGGAGAGAGCCAGAGTCCAGAGAGGAGAGGTTTCATGTAGTTCCAAGGGGGAAAAAACCCAAATTTTTACTGCCTCTAGACTAGTTCTGTTTGGCCCTGGAGATTGGTGAGACTTAGAGTCAGAGAAAAAATGATTGGGTGTGGTAAGGAGGGCAAGTAGTGGTGAAGAGAATTAAAGAGTTACAAGGAAAATTATTTGGTGTGTCAGTGGTAAGGAGAAAGGCAAGTAGTTGGGCAAAAAATACCATGTACAAGGGGCAAAAATACAAAATTCTAAAAAGTATTATACCTATCCAAGGATGGAGCCAGGGGGGAGGGGGGCTAGTAGGGGCAGTCCCCCCCCCCCCCCCCCCCCCCTACGTCTTAAAAAATTCGTACTATTACATTGGAAAAAAAAAATTTATCATCAAACTATATAGTCCCCCCCCCCTTCTCCGTTTTTCGTTAAAAAAATAATTGTAACAGATTTAATATTTATCAAGTTATGAAACAACTTTGTACTAAAATTGGTTTTAATGAGATTTAATTACAATTCTTTTAAACAAAACAACGCCCAAGATTTGAACACTCGGTTTAAGGAAGATACAATGGAGTTACTCATTCTCAGCACATCTTTAGATCCTCGCGATGGCTTCAGATCATTCAACATTGAAGATACTTGCAAGTTTGCAAAGAAGTGTTATCCAATGGATTTCACTGAGTAAGAAAAGTACCACTTGAGATATAAATTGCAAAATAGTAAGCTTGATGTGTCTAGACATCCTGAGTCCAAAATCTGTCAACGATTTCAAAGTTGAGTGATTGTTGGTGAAGACAAGAAAGTGCATGATATATCATCTTTTCGATAGGTTGATTAAGCTTATAACTTTGCATGTTTCAACGGCTACTACCGAACGTGCATTTCTACTATGAAATGTGTGAAGACAAGACTTCACAATTGGACGGAGGATTATTATTTAGCAAATTTCTTGATCACTTATATTGAGAAAGATATTGCTCGAGGGTTGGACACAGACTCTATCATTGATGCTTTTAATAACAATAAAGAGTGTCAAGCAAAGTTCAAGATGCCTGATTTCAGTAAACATTAGATAGGATTAGATAGATGTTAATACTTTTTGCAATCTAAGTTGATATTAGAAACATGTTTAGTTTCATATGTATTGGTGTTAATTTTGTATACATACATTTTTTTTTTTTTTGAGTTAGTAAAAGATCATATAGTTGTCTTAATTTTATTTTTTTTATTGTATATATCTGTCCCCCCTACACCAAAATCCTGGCTCCGTAATCTATCCTATTAAAATTTGACACCTCAGTGGGGTCAAGTGACCCCGCTTAATCCCCTTGGCTCCGCCCCTAGATCCAATGAAAGGTATAAGATGGCCAAGAGGCTTGGTGGTATTATGAATCAATTAATCCATTTATCAAGATAGAGATTGATAGATTCGCCATTCCCTACAATCCAAGAGATATGCCTAGCGAGCAATGCTAGGTACACAACAAAAATGGACAACAATGTGGACAACACACTCACATGGGGTGCGGGCTCCGCACACACTTCACACTCAACTGTGTATGGAGCCCACACATTATGTGAATGTGTTGTCCACCTTATTGTCTATTTTTTTTTTTCTCTATCTAGCATTTTTGTATGCCTAGCAATGAGGTCACGACCTAAGGAAGACTTTTCCACGCCCACGAAGATTCGGAGTCAGACTTAACCCTTAAGATATCCACTTTAGAGCAGTACCTTGGGAGAAGAATTTTTTAAACAAGTATGGAATTGTTGTTTAGGATTCTCCAAACACTTCTTTGCCAAAAGAGTTTGATTGAAGAGACGAAAGTCTCTTAGACCTCCCTCAGATTTGTAGGCTGAAACTTTATCCCGGGAGAGCCAGTGTAAGGGTTTACGATCACTGGCTTTCCACCAAAAAGCGGCCGATATGGCACTGAGCTTCCCTGATTGAGAGATGGAAGAGGATTTCCATCCTGCCAGAGCTTGCTGGGCTTTATCAAGAATGAATTTGAAACAACCTTTTTTTGTTTGTGGACACATCAAAGGGAAGGTAAGAAGCTAAGGAATTATGGATCGGGACATGAAAGAAGCTTTGGAAGCGTCTACATGACCACACAAAATTTATTTTTATTCTTCGACATAAATAATTTATTGTTGTATTAGTGCGGAAAATAAAGGCAAAGAAAAATATCTAATTGGCTGAATAGAGTGATTCTTCTTCAGCTAAATAGAGCCCTCGATAGTTTTATTGGAGACACGAATCTAATATAGTATTGCAGGATATCGGGTTTTCGTGAGGATGGCAGTGGGAGCGACAAGGGTTGTGATTTGATTGGGTTTTCATTTGATTTACACGCAACAAATGTTACATACTCTTCTTACCACTCCAAAACTTATCTAGGGATTGTATCGCATTCAAAAATTTAACTTAATATTTCTTTACATACCCGTATGGGATAATCAAGATTTGGATACTATTAAAATTTTCAAAGTCAAATTAGAGATAAAAAGGAAACGTCACATGGCTCCTTGATGTTATGGAATTTGTCTCAATTACTTCTTTCCACCTACTCGACAACATGGAAATAAAAAATGATAATTAACCATGAAAATCAATGTTTCAAAAATCAGATCGCTGAGCAAACCGGAAATGCGACCGGGTGGATGAATCATCAATTGAACCGGTGGGTCAATTCGGGTGAATCATGACGTCATTGTTTAGGTAACAAAAATAATCTTATAAATACAATTAATAGTTAAAAAAAAATTACAATTTTGATATTAAAAAATTGTGTAAAAATAGACCGGTTTGCTCCATCAAACCCGATCTAGTTTTAAGACATTCATGAAAACTATAGATTGTATTCAATTGTATATAATGAAATTATCACTCCAGGACTAAAAATTCCCCACTATCATAATTAATATCCTTCGGACTCCTTCAAATTCCTTAATATACTGTCCTCTCGAATTCTTAATGCAAAAATGAGATGAACATGTAAATAGTCAAATGCAAGCATGTTTTCCTTATCAATTCTTCCATCCACTATGGCAACTTTTTGTAAACATGATTATCTTTCTAAACTTACGAGAAATCTTCTACTGTGAAATCTTTAGTAAAATTGAAATTCCATATATCTTATCTTATATATTATTGCAGAATGAGTTTTCATGAAGAGGGCTACGGTCTCGACAAGTGGCATGAAGTAATTGGATTGTGATTGAGGTTTTCAAGCAACACATGTGAGATTCGATTACACATGTCTTAGAAAATCATTTTTGAATTTCAAATCTAAAAATCTCAATCTTTCCCAATTCAAACACTTCAATTTATTCCATAATGGAAGCGAAAGTTGTCTAATAAAATTGAAAGTTCAAATTTAAAAATCTTTATAAACTACCAATCAGTCGTGATTTGTGGTTTAAAAAAAAAAGAAAAAATAGAAGGAAAGGTAAGATTTTTCCCTTTGGATAGTATCATTTCTAAAATCATTGCTCATAAGTCTATATAAATACTTGAGTGAAACTGCAAATCAGAAATGTTCGTAACTTTTAGTATGAAGTTAGTTTTTATCCTTTATAGGTGTGTAGCTCGAGCCTCGAGTACATCTTCAATGCTTTTCATATGCGATCGGTTTGTACTCTAACTTTTTATTTTCAAACAATCGTACTTAAATTTTTATATTTCGCAATAGAAGGCTTTGGGAATTTCATAATGAAAGTTTTAATTGTTGATTGAAGTTTCAAATATATATTTTTTACTTTTCTTGAGTTTTAGTAGATATGATGAATGATTATAAGTTTTGACAATTTACGCTAACAAGTCGAAATTTTTGAGATTTAAATTTTTTTTTAAGTGTGTGCAGTTGTGTTGTAAAATTCAAACCATGGATAAATTTTTTTTTTTTTAGCGTGTGCACTTGATTTTTTTTTTTTTTTGACATTTTTTTTTTGGTTTTGACTAATTAACTATCAGTAGTTATGGAAGATGACAGGCTCAGTAAATTGTAAGTCTTCCACACATTTCTGTTTTCATAGTTTTTCTCACACATAGATATAGAAGCAAAAGTTTTCCCCTCCTATTTGTATTCACTATATAAAATATATATATATATACACGTTATGTTTTGGCAAGAGAATTTTTTTTTCTTCAATCTACTTCTAATGCATTTTCTCTTTAGTCATCATCTATATATCACATTAGCACGGGTATTTCGCAAGAATAATTTTTCTTAAGACTTGAGAATTATGGCTAAATTCTAATGCATTTTCTTTTTTATCATCATGTGCGCATAGCACATTAGCACAACTATTCCACTACAATAATTTGGCTTAAGACTTGAAAATTATGGCTAAAATGTAGGTATGTGTAATTTTTAGGTAGCAATAATTTTAAGTATCACTACAGTATTTATCTCATGCCATGCATTGCACGGGGTTTCTGCAAACACCGGGAAATTAACTATTCTATGAAATTGCTGCATAATTTGCATCCTTAAAAATGTTAATCTAAATTAACTTTTATACTTCTATCCTTCTCCTAATTTTTGTCAAGGTGTTTAACCAATTATTTTGTCGAAAAGTCACACATATATAGATTATGATTTTATAGGAGAATCAATCAGTATGGAAAATTAGATTCAAGAGGAGCACATAGAAAATAGAATTGTTATACTTTTTTTATCTAAGTGATTCAATAATTAAATAAACTTTGCGCTTGAGAGTATAACTTTTAGCGAATCAAAAAAGAAAAAAACACATCATTCAATTTCGTGTCTCCGTGCATAGCACGGGTTCATGCTAGTACCAATTACTCGAGTATGTCTTTCTATTTAAATCGCATGAACACACAAATACCATCAGTACTTACCACCATTGTTGCCACCATTGCTATATTGAAACTCTTTTTCGAGCTTGAAATGAGTGACTTCACAAATAATTACCAGTTTGATATTGTCTTTTATGTATGCATTTTTATTTATTCCTTTGTTGTCATTTTAGATCAAGGTAATTATTTGATTGAAATTTCCTTCCAACCCCCTATTTGTTTGAGCCACAAGTCCACTACCGTGTCAGTCGAGTTTGTTCGCAATACTTCTATCTCAATTGACTATAATCTCATCTCAGCCTTTGTTTTCCCTTTGAAGACTTGGAGTCGCTCATAAATTATTTTAAAAAAATAATTAACTAATTATATTTGCTATTGGTAGAGTAGACTATTATATATCATGTTCAATTTGATTATTTTTTTACTTATTCCATTATTTATGTTTGCGTAGGGTTAGAGAGAAGTTCTTTTACAATTATATATGGTCATAAAATGCCCTACAAAGGACTAATGATAAAAAAAAAAATTGTCAATACCTTATGCCATGTATTTAAATTTCCTGGATAATTAGTTAATTATACAAGTATGACACTTAAAAAAGAGCTGTGGGGCAATTAAATTATATGTGTGTGATCAAATTATTTGTGGTCGTACATAGCACAGTTTTGTTGCTAGTATATTGTATACGACAAAGATACATATTGGAAGAGATTTTCTCTAAGCCTTGATTCTATATAAAAGATTTTAAAGATTTTATTTGGTTATTGAAATGTTAGGATTAGTTTCCTTCTTATCATTTTCAAAAAAAATTAAATTTCATCTGATCACTTAATCGCATCGAGAGCCCTTCTCACTAATCCGCCATTTTACTTAACGTATGGTATATATTTTACAATAATTATCACCATATTAGCAATATATAACTTTATCAGTAAAAGTCTACTTTCACACCCTCTCGCTAACACCCCGCTCATACCTCATTGTGTGGGCCTACCTCGAGGTCTCACATGAATGATCGAAGTTGCTCAATTTGTTTAAAATACAAATTTAAGGGTAAACTTAAAAAAAATCAGCTCACTCACATATCGGTAAATGGTTGATAAGTTTGTTAAAGTTTTGGTCCGTTTAATTCAGGAACTGAAACTTGAACGAATCAATTTAGTCTTTACTGGCATCTAGCTGAACTAATTTTCACAAAGACCCTTAAAAAAAATATTCTAAACAAATTAAGTAGCTCCTGTAACGCCCCGATTTTCGGAAGTATTAATTAAGACAACTAATTAGGATTAATTTAATAAAAAGAGTTTCCATCAGAGTACACGTTGAAAAACGTGAAGTGCAGCCCATTACAAAATACTTAGTACGGTTTGAGAAATTAATATTACAGATCCAACATTAAAAATAAAGGGGTGGGTTCTACAGGTTAAGGTTCAACTCTGGATTCCACGGCTCCTCTTGAGCCTGGTCTGCCGGAAAACCCTCGGCTCCGTAATAACTGTCTCCTTCGACACCAACAGTACCTGCTTGATCACAGTCTGGCATAATACGTCCAAGTCGCGAAGCAAAAACATAGTATTATACCAGGGTCACACGAAGTGTAACACCGTGAGCGATAAATCACTCAATAGCCACTCTAACCCTCCCAACCCTTGCTAAACAAGTACAACATATGTGATTGAAAAACAGTAATTAAAGGAATAAGCAAGAAATAAATCGTAAAATAGAAATTAAACACATAGCTGATTTCATTACTAGCCATTAACTTACATATTCATCTAAGTTCTCAACCTAGAGAACTTTCCTCCCGGTTAACCACTAAGACTATGATCAAACTGTGATTTACTCCCCCCTTGCTTGCCCTTCACTCGGGGGCCCCGACGAAAGGTATAAGTTATGTACTTAATCCAGCCGTCAGCCGCCTCGCAAGGATGAATTTCCCAGGGACGAAACTGTACCACTGGGCTATGTATGGCAACTGCCAGGTCCTGTAGGTATATAGCCAAAACTGGTCTATAATACTTCCACCCTTATAACGCCTCAGAATTCAAATGAAGCAAATCACAGAGTGTCACATCCTAGGGTTTCGAAATCATAGCAGACTGCCAAACAATCCTCTGAAACAATCACTTGGCAGAACTGCCATTCAACAACAATCTCGGGGTAACTCCCCATCAATCAATTCCAATTCACTTTTCCATTAACCTCATCGTCTATGTGATATCCGCGTATGATCACCCAACCCGGAAACCTAGTTGTCCATTCTAACATTTAACACGTTTATGGAAAGTGCACTTAACAGTAGAAGCAAAGTGATAACGATATTCTAAGGGTCACAAACAAATGTCTCGATTCACAAGTTCACGAAATTCAAGTAATCGAAAATTAAGGGTCTAAACGTAATAAATTCAAACTACATGGGCCAAAACATAATTTACTAAACTATTGGGGTCAAAACGTAATTTAAAGAAAGTAAGGGTCACCAACGTCATTTTAAGTAAGTACAAGGGTGTCCAACATAATTTCACGACTCTAGGGTCCTTAGTGTAATTTACAAACTCTGGGGGCCTTTTTGTAAATAAACATAATACAAGGGCAAAAATGTAATTTTTCCACCGACAAGGGTAAATACGTAAAAATACTTTATTTAGTTAATAAAGTCCTAACTTGTCATAAAACACAATTCCTTGATTTTTTTACTAAGTACACAACTACACATTATGTAATTTACACACACAAGGGCAAAATAGTCATTTTTACACCCGAAGGGCATTCTGGTCGTTTTGTTACACTCCTAAATTTCCATTAGTGACACTTAGTTGATAAAAATAGGTTTCGTAAATAATACACAAGTACGCACGCCAACTTTCACAAAATTACACTTTAAACCCGTAACTTTAACACAACGATCAAGAACAAGGTTAAACACAATAAATTCATGGATAAACTCACATAAACACTTAGTAAATTCTTAAAAATGCTTGGAATAGTTAAAAACATGAACCACAATAAATCTAAGGTTTTCTAAGCACGAAAACCCGGTTTGGGGTAAAAAGGGTCACATCGCGTTTTGACTCGAGTTTCGTGAAACCCTTGACTTGGGGCTTTAACCCATCAACTATAAATTACTCCTAGACTATTCTAACTCATTCAAAAGCTTGGAATAGGTTGGGTACGAGTTTCTACCTTGTTTTGCAAAGATTTGGCGAAAAATGAATTTTTGCGAAAACCGGTGGAGGGAACTCTTTGGCTGGCCTTAGGTGGCTTTGGTGGTGAAATGTGGGTACCTTGGAGTGTGTTGGATGATCTTGAAATGGAAGATGAGATGTGGGAGCTTGTGGTTCATGTTTTGAAGTGAAAACCCAATTTTCTTGACTTTTCTCACTCTAGAACTTGAAGGATGTTAATGGGGCTTTGTGATCTTGGTTTGGGAGTTCTTGGGAGAGTTTGGAGGAGGAAGAGAGTGAATGAGAGGGGCAGTAGCTGTTCTGGACGAATTTTGGGGTTTGGGGGACTATAAAATGAGTTTTGGGTGGAGTTTGGAGTGTAGGATTGGTGAAAGAAGTACTATAGTGGGTTAGGAAGTGATGGGGGAGGGTGGTGGAGTGTATGGCAGTCAAGGGGACTGATTTTGGCTGATGGGAGGAGATAGAGTGTGGTATTGGTGATGGTTGGTGGTGGTTGGGTAGTGTAGGATGATGTATAAAGTATATGTATACACATATGTGTGTATGTGTACTAGTATTGCTTGTGTATGTATATAAAAGTGTATAAATATGTATGAAATGAATTTATAAAAAAAAGTAATGCTCGCGATTAATATGTAAACGTGCCTTAGGGTCGAATTTTTAGCAATTTGGAAGTATTAGGGTATAAACCGTAGTAATTGCAAATTAAGGGCCCTAAGTGCAATTAGAAATTAAATAACGAAATTAAAGTAAGTAGAACGAAATTAAATAATCCTAAATTTTATTAAAAATTTTGGATTATTACAGCTCCAATCATTCATATGAGACCCCGAGGTAGGTTCCACATAATAGGGTGTGAGAGTAGACAGATTGAGGGCACCCCATGCACAACATCGTGTTGTGCAATCATGGCGCAGCCGTGCTGGAATCATTCTGATGATCAGAGACATTCATCGCATAGACCTCGTCGTGTGCTACAATTGTACCAAAAATCAACTCGAATGGATATCTTTAAGTGCGTCATCGGAACACAAATACTTTGAAAAGAAATGGATACAAACACTGGATCAAAATCAGTTTTTCAAGTTATTTGTGCTCTGATGAGGTACTTATAGATATACAATCGAGTTGATTTTTGGCACACTTGTAGTACTCGTCGAGCTCTACACAGTGAATATCTCCGATTGTCGGAAAGATGCCGGAGTGTCCCCACTGTGGGGATGCACAACACGGTGCCGTGCATGGGGATGACCGGAACTTTATCAACAATTGGGATGCTCTTGCATTTCAATTTTCTTTTAATTTACTACCTCAAATCAATTTTCTTTTAATTTACTACCTCAAGTAATGTTGGCCTCAAAAATTGTTTTTTCATAATTCGTAGGGCGAAATTTGGTGAGTTCACCTACGAATTTTGAAAAAACTCTTATCGATATCTAATTGAGTTAATTTTTTAAAATACCTATAAAAAAATATTTAAAAAAAATGAACAGTTCAGATCATATTTGCAAGACCTAATGGCAAAAACATATGTACATGTAGATCTGTACTCCCCCCAATTTGTGCAAATAGCACGGTGTGTTTGGTGTGTTTTCTTTCCTCACTAAATACTGATTTTGTAGGCCTATTTAACGGACAATACACCAATTTTAAGGCTCCAATTTTAACATGGACCCACATGCTTGTATGTATAAGGGTATCATAGTGAGCACTCTAAATTTGGCTCTTAAAAATAACTCCTAAAGTAGACACATGAGTAAAAGAGGCGTCCAATTTTGTGTGTTAAGATTTGCTAATTTAGGAGTGTGAAAGTACTCGACTCGCTAAAATTGGCTCCTAGATTATGCCCTGAAGGTTATTTATGCACAAAAATATGTAAAGATTATCTGTGCAAGATCTGTTCTCCCCCAATCTCCCCTCCCTCTTCTCCTCCCTCCTAACTCCCTCCCTAAACTTGGCTAATGTGGTAGGAGCAATGCTAACTATTTCTAGCTAAGGAGCCACTAGGAGCTTTTGTACAGAGTCCATTGAAGACCTCAATCGAGCAAATGAGTTGCTAAATAGTAAGAGTCTTAACTAAGAGCTATTTTAGAAGCCCACTGTGAATGCCCCAACATGTATTATGAATTCATTTTTTGGTATTGTTAGAGCATCTTCAACCATACCTTCATTTCTTCATTTTGAAGAATGAAGGGGCTCCAACCAATCTTCATTTTCCTCCTTCATTTTGGAGAGAATCAATTTTGATTCTTCATATATGAAGAACCACTTCAAAAAAGAAGAACGTTCTTCAAATGAGTTTTGCACTATTCATTTTATCTAAATGTGCTTATCTTTTAAATTCTTGATCAAATATTTATAAAAATGGTACCAATAAAAAGATATTAAAAATACCTTTAAAATGAGACCAGTATCCAATATATCCCAAAAAAATTGTAGCATAAAATTTAAATTTTTCTAGAGGGAAAGCTTTGGAGTGAAATAGAGGGGGGAAAATGAAGAATTGGGTTGGAGTTAGAGTGAATAGTGGCATTCTTCAAAGTCACATTTTTAATAAAAAAAATATATTATTTAAGTTCTTCAAATTGAAGAATGTGGTTTTTTTTTTTTTTTTTGAACATAAGAAATCCCTATACTACTCTAACCTACGGGGAAGGGGGGGGAGGCTGGCAAGGTTTGAACCTGCCACTTCATGAACAGAGTATGGGCTCCCAATCCACTGGGCTACCACTCATGTTCAATTGAAGAATGTGGTTGAAGATGCTCTTACTATTGTATAATTTTGGCGGGATTGTGTTATATTAGTGCGTTCGTAGCGTGTATTACTTTATATAACTGTTTTCGTACTTGTCGTTCAGCGGATCAGAGTGGCGCAGCGGAAGCGTGGTGGGCTCATAACCCACAGGTCCCAGGATCGACACCTGGCTCTGATAATGAGAGAAGGCTTCCAAAACACACGCTAACTTTTTGCTTCTCAATACCCCTTGTCTTACTTGACAAATTCTGTTGTTTTTTGTTTTTTCTTGAAGAGCGGACAAGTTCTGTTCAGAATTCAATTTTTAAACTTCCCCATAATTAAATTATTAATAGGAGTATATTCTGGAATAAAAAAAAAGTACTAGTTAATTTACGGATAGTTAGAACAAAAAGTCTATGAACGTAGTTTTTAAACACAACTCTAAACTCTGTAACAGTTTGATGTACATTTTTTCTCTCATACTATTTAACGGCTTGAAACACGGTTGTGTTTCAAATTGTGTGTTATTCTTTGCATTTTTCGTAATGTAATTTGTTTCATAATTAGGAACCGTGGTTCAAACCGAACCAAACCGTTTATCTATATACTAGGTGGCGACAACGTGCTACGCACGTACGCGTTAACCCGCTAATGTCAACCCGTTAACTATAATAACTTTTGAAGAAATACGGCGTTATAATTCCATTAATAGCTGCCGCTGAAAAGTGGCACATGCATGAACGTCGTGTCCACATCCTCAATGCATATTGAAAAACTTAGTATCTAGCTTATCAATCTTAGTGTCCACATCCTCTATGGTTCCCATATCCGCGAATAGTGAGGCCATCGATCAGTTTTGCCTGTATTGGTGTTCTTGCACTTATTTTCAGCTGGAAAGAGTGATCCACAAATCGATGTTGCACATCTGTCGACAGTAGCATTGCTTATTTATTGAATATGTTTGAAACATTTTTAGTGTGTTGCGTAGAATAGCAATCGATGCTTAGGCATCAAAAACTTTCCAACGTGACCGAGAGCATACACGTACCCTTACATATTACTGGGCAATATAAAGATCAGTTATCTAATTAGAAATGGTTGTTAAATTGTTAACTGAAGATTCAAATGAGGTATGCAAAAACGTACCCTTACATATTACTGGGTAGAATAGCCCAAAGAAGTTTACACTAATACAAACAATGAATAGCTAATTGAATAGTAAAGATATCCCTAACAAAGTTTACGTAATTCAGCTACCAAGACCTTAACTTGTTACACAACAAAATGAGACACCCATAGATCGGAAACTGAACAGAATTTGAAATGGGCCTCCTTGCACAGTGCTTGCAAAATAATCTCCTCTTAATTTCTCAGCCAGTCGTAGTACCTCTCTTGATTTTCACCAGTCCCAATGACCACAACCTGAAGCTCAAAGGCTGATGATACCGCCACCGTAATGTAATCTGCATATTGCAAGTCAAGAGCTGCAACCAGCGAAACGCTAAAGGCTGGAGGCGCAGGTTCCCAATGGGAACTGTCCAGATTTTGTGTGCGATCCTAACAATAATCTGTGGAAGCTCAAAAAATTCAATGACACGGTCCAGGCACTCCTCAAATTTCCCCCCATACAATAAAAATATCTGGCCCACTCGCCTCACAAAAATAGGAGCGAAGGACCAAAAAATATATATGCAGTTATTTGTTTGCACGCCAAGTGTCAACTTTTGACAAGTTCATCCCAAATCACAGTTGCAATCCAATCCCAACTGTAGAATGCTTTACACATATACAGGTAAACTAATATACTCATAAACAAAGAGCCAAACCAAACACTTAAATTTTTTATGTCCAAAAAAATTGTACCTGTTTCCAACACAGACCATGACGAAGACTCAACCCGGCCAAGAAGAGGAAGAAAAGCTCAGCAGATAGTGTCAAAATTAAAATTTGCTTGGGGAATCCTATAACCCTCCTGCTCCTGTCCTTCGAAACTGCATTTTTTTTGCAAAAATAGAACAGCAACAGAAATTGCTGGGGATGGATTTTCCTACAAAATTTAAGCCAAACAATCATTGATCCAATCGACACCGGTGTTCGATCAGTCCTAACTTTGCACGAATCTCCCAATCGATGTGACTAACAAAATAAATAATTTGGATCATACAACAGGATATGAGAAATCACATTTCCACGAAAAATCATACTGATTCGAGTAAACTCTGCAAACTATTCCGGAACGAGCAGCACCAAATGCACAACCAAACAGCACATTCCACACGCTTTTCATTCCCACACGCAACGCGCTAAATTAGATGTAAATACTCAGTGCATGACCAGTGATGACTCCCAAAGTTTTACAACATGCAAGTTCAGTCAGCCCAGAGGAGAAACTTATCCAGACCACAGCCCATACATTAACCATAATTTAACGCGAAAGGTTGCCAAAAAAAAGGGCCATAAACCTAAGCACTCCCCATAACTCATACCGTAGACAAAGCTTAGATAGAGAAACAGTTCAGTAAGTAAACGATGCTATAAAAGTAAAATACTCCGTCACACCATTGCCTCTAGGTTGGGTGAACATACGAAATCCACTCATAGACTCTCTCCGCATTCTCATTATTAAACACTATCACCTGCAGCTCCAGTGCCGGCGACACAGCTACAAATACACAATCAAACACATCAAGTTCCAGCACTGCCACAAATTGTCCCAGGATAAGGTTGTCAAGCCTCCCATCAACAAAGGGAATCATCCACGCACGGCCCATCTTAATCTTGATTTCTTCCACCACAGTGTCTGCAAACAACTGGCTCACGCAATTTTGTAGCTCCTATATAGAACAGCAATAATAGAAACCCATAAGAATCACTAAGCAAACAGCCAGGATAACTAAATTTTTCTTTGGAATTTTGCACAACTTTTTTTCTTATTTTCCATTTAACTACTGAAGTTTTTCTTATAAATCATTTTTCTTACGATACATGTGAAGCACACAAATAATGTGGCCTTGTTCCAGAAAACTGTCTTTTTTAGCGAACTGTCTATTCATATACTCAGATAACCATCATTCCCAGCGAAACAATTGATTAGTATCTTTCTTAGCTTTAAGACAAAGGAGAAACAATCAAATTCTATTGAAAAATACTCGAAGTTTGCAGAAACTTACCACCACGCAATTCAGCTTGTTGCTGCTTTACTTCTAACAGGACTTTGAGCTCAGCATTTTCCGTAGTCAGGCCCCTCTTGTCTCTCTAAACAGTAAGCCAAGAAAGAATCAGCCCATAACTTTATTTTGCAGCATACTATGTTCTGTTTAAAAGCGAGCAGAATGGTGCGTGATTGACAGAAGAGTAAATTATAAGGAACATGTATTAGCTCTCAAAAGAAACAACACACCTTCTGTCTTGAAAATTCAATTGATATCTTCATTGAAGACTACAAATATCATTTGGCCGGGATTTATGTTACACAAATTTTCATCTAATTAATATTGCACTGATTGAAAGCAAAGCCTCGACTACTCCTAACAGAGGTATTCCATGTCTTATTTGCTATTATGGCATTGTACAACTCTATAGACTGCAAGCATCATTCAAGATTTAGAAAATATACTGGCTAATATTTGACTTATTCTCTAGTCAAAGTCCAGGTGATACAAGTTTACTCACTTGCAAAGCTAAATGTATAGCAACACCGAAGAATCACAAGCAAACAATTACGCACATACAGTTAGCTTTAAGAATTATGACTACAGAGGCGAGCTCGGAGTTCATTCTATTTGATGGCAATAACCGCACCACCAACTCGGAATACATCTGTAGAAAATAAATAGCGTAATTCTTTAGCACCTCTCCCACTACCAACAGTTGAGCCAGACACATGAAGTTTAGAAACAGGGCTCTAGACCACAAGAAAGAACATTATTTGTCTCCTTAGCCGTAAGTCGATCTAAGCAGTTCTTTAAATTTAACGGGCATTCAAATGAATATTTCAAATACTTATAGAGACAGGCCTCAGGCCCTGCTTCTCACTTCTGAACAATTCTTGGGTATGAAATCCTGAAAGCTTCCCACTCTTTGCTGTCTCACTATTCTCTCTTTGTGATCCAAAAAGGAAAGAACAAAAAAACCATCTCAAACTTTACTGGTCTTCTATCAGAATGAAATGCAAGAAAAAGATAACCCTCATGCCTACGAAGTTTCAACTGAACATCACACTTACATTGTCCCAACTCTTCCCTCTTGGCCGGAGTCTGCATCAGCTCCTCCATATGTTTTGGACTCAAGATGAGTAGAGTTTCCAAAGGTGTTCCTCTTGTTGCTCTACGATGTCTATCTCCATTTTCCATTTATTCAACCGCAGATAATCAAAAACTTGCTATGCTTTAACAGTATTAAAGAGTTGAAAAATAAATTCCAGCACCATGGCATTAAAAGAAGAATCTAGCTGTGTTTTTTCTTTCTTCCCAACTGAAAAAATATCCAAAGCCGACAGAATTTCAAATGACAAAGATATACAATTAATCACGTAAAAGAATTCCAAACGAATCCACTTTCCCCCTCTGGAGACCTGGCCATTAGCAACATTAAGAACTAAAATTAATCAAGCCCAACTACATTTAAGAGATATTGTTCAATAAATTTAGTTATAACTAAAGATTCATTATCTATTTTCTCGTCCTAAAGAGTACACACATTCAGTTTCATGTAGCCTTAAAGAAAGGCCACAAGTGGCAGCATCAATGTCTAATGAAAGCATCACAATGGATGGAGCGAGGGGAAAATATAGTAGTAAACAACATATTACCATTGCAATATGTACACAAGAGAGATTAGAGAGAAAACTAAATAAATACCTCAGCCAAGCCCGATGGGGAGATCTGCTTTAGATACCAACAGCGAGGAACCCCTGTAAAAAATTTCCACCACATGCTAGTCAAAACTCAATCAAAGCAAAAAACATGGTATTGAACCGCTAAGTTCCATTGCCTGTGTCTAACAACACATCCAAGATAATATGATCCTAATCTAAATGAATCACCCTGGCTTACAATTGACCACTAAGAGTGATCTCAACCTAGAATATTGTAAAATACACTGCCATGCTACCAAAGCAAGGTACAAACAGAGATGATGCAACACGAATATCCAAGATAGATGTGCACGATACCAACTGAACATATTTATTTGAGCACTTTGAAGGCAATGTATCTAATGCAGCAACTCCTGTTAGAACCATTAAGATAACAAACCTAGTATAAACCACATCGCAATGCACAAATAGACACGAATGAAAGAGAAACTACCTTTTTAACCCGAACCTAACAATAAAACCGAACGGACCAACAAACTAAAAACAAAAATGAGACAAATCCTCAGCAAGTATCTCTCGAAACCAACATTTCAGCAAAGGTAAAGATGCCCCAAAAGCATGGAAGAAGTAAAATGGAAGCTACTTGCGGTTCTCAACACTAAAATTCAACTATCAATGTACCCATAATACACCTAAAGCAAAATGCTGTGAAACACTGCCACAAAACCACAGATTCACGAATAAAGACTTAAAGTTCAAATTCAAACAAGATGCTTACTTTCTAGATTCAATGAGAAAAGCAAATTGTTAGCTCTTCATTGAATTCATCTCCATCTCAGTGCAAGTGCTGCTGCCCAAAAAAAAAAATGATCAAGGACATTAGGAAAACATCCCAATCAGGATAGATTTTGGCTTAATATAAACACCAAATTTGGTCATTTTACAACTGCACATCGAATCCTGGAAGATTAGACAAACAGAGCATCAATTATGGGAATTGGATCTCATGAGAGTGAGTTCCCAACTTTGCTACCCTTCATCGCCAATTCCTCTTCCAAGTTAGTAGAATCTTTATTTTTTTCAATCACAATCCCGGATTATAACTTAGGATCTACCCCTGAATTGATTTGAAGCCCTATATAATCTCAACCTTTATCTAAATAACATACACCAAAATCAAGCAAACATTACATGACTATCACCATCTCCAAACAAATTGAAGAATAGAAGATCAACAGAACACTCACTTTTAAGTTTGAGGTAGTTTTGGAGAGTTCATTAACCAAGTCAACAGTCCATTGACAAGTTTTCCCAGACTGCACATGGAAAGACCAGCCGATTAATGCAAAAACTGGAACCAAAATCTAGGACTGAAGAATCACCCAACCAAAAGAATCAAGTATAGCTTAACACCAAAAAAAAAAAATGAATAACCGACAAGATCCAAGCTAAAGATTTTAAAACGGAAAAAAAACAAACCATTAGCTAATGTCTCTCAAAGATCAACAATTTCAGCAAAAGTAAGGATGCCCCACAAGCTTTCAAGAAGTTAAAAAGATATTTACAGTTCTAAACACTAAACAATAAAGTTCAAATATCAGTGTACGCAGCTCATAGCAATTAGAGAAAAGTAGAAACAAACATCTAAAGCAAATACTATGAAACATTGCCGAAGACAGAACAACTAAGTGAACCCGACCTTTCGACCTTTTGAAAAAGAAGCAATCTGGTTTGGTCCTGAAAGAAAAAGGGGGAAAGAGCTTTCACACTTGTAATTAATCACATCACAGACGCAATCACCAAAATTTACAACCACACGACCTTCCCTAATACACAAACCCCATCCGAAAATACCCAATACCACACGTAAGCCATAAATACTATAAACTCACACCCATGCCTCCTAAAGTAATACATAACAATCCCTAAACACACAACCAGCTGAAGAAGAAAGGGAAACCAAACCTTAGCTGCGGAGAAGAAACATCGAAACCCAGAGAGATCCTGCGACCAACGCCAGAGCACAAAACAAAACCGTAAAATTTTAAGATGCCAGACCAAAAACAAAATAACCAGCAGAAGAAAACCTAAAAATTCGACACCAGAACCAAAACGAAAGCCTCACCTCGCCAAAAGAACAGCGCAAAACCCTAGAAGATGAAGCAAAGCAAACCAAAAAGGAATGAGAGCGTTAATATCTCCCCAACCTCCATCCGCATTTACTCGAGCGATCTCAAAAGAATACACAGCAGTAGACATCCCATCGGCATTCAACTCACCCACAGCTCCAACGCAGAAGAGGAGAGAAGGTGAGATCTGTGAGCTGGACAGCTCCAACGCGACTTCAACTCCCTCACAACTCCAACGCACACCAACGCGCGTGCACCAAATAACCCAAGCAGAATGTCAAAATTACCCCGCAGCTTTCAACCTGGAGCCGACGACGTGAAGGGCTCAATTGGAAAAATCGGATCAAAAATCGGGGAACACTGAAATCGAACTTAATTGTGATTACTTCCTACATTATTCAAGCTGCATAATAATTACCCAAATGAAACCACAAAGTTCAGATTAAAAAAATAAAATAACTGGTTAATCAATTCCACTTCAGACATTATCCAAGCATCACAATTGTCACAGAAATGCAATCATCAAGTTCCAACTCTAAAAAAAGAGCTGGTATGTTGTTTCTTTTACTTTATACCGAAGACCGCTAGCAGAGAAATCCGAGTGGCCTGCGATGCACGAGACCGCGTGCTCATTGGTATTGGTATTATAGTTGATACGTTTGAAAGCGAAGTGTTGAAGGTGGTCATTGGTTTTGAGGTGTGTTTTTCCAGTACTGTAGTGGATACGTTTGAAGGTGAAGTGTTGAATGTTGGAAAGTGGTTTGTGTTGAAAAATGCTCCAAACACATGGTTATTGTGGTAGGCAATACACAAAAATGAACTTGAAACACGACGAAAAGAAATCATTTCCGTTGCAAAATTCAGGGGTTGAGAATTGAGATGGAGCATAATAAATTTTTTTGTAGATATGAAGTCACTGAAAAGTGTTGCACAAATATGTAGATTAGTAGATGTTACAAGCTTTTTTACAGGAAAAAAATTGCTTGTCAAAGGTGAGTTGTGGGCTAACTTACTTCCCCTTCATCTTTTGCATCCTGACATTTCTTAGCCATGTCATGGTCTTGCTGGAGATGTTCTTCAGCTGATGCACGACCCTGAAATAAATAATCAGAGCATTAAGTTAGAGACAAACCCACCTCACAAAAAGTGTAAGCATTGGGAAAAACATTTGGCCAGAAAATCATTCTGCATAGAAGCAGCTAGGGTCTGTAATCCAGGCATCACAGCAAGACATGGAGGAAGCAGTGAGACAACTGGGTGAACATGTGGTTAGAAAATCATTCCGTGCACACTAACTTAGCTAGTTTGTTCCTATACACATACAAGGTTAAGATGACACCTATACAAAGGGAGACACGTTGCTACTTAATACTTCAAAATAATCGAGACATCTCATGTGAGCACACAGCCTCAACGTGGGGAATCCCAAACCCTCTACTCCTATTATTTTATATCTCACAAAAAAACCCAGTCATAACCACACCAGAGAACTCTAACCAACTGCAGTGCAGGCAAGTTGGAGTTTGCAGATGCCACTGATTCCAGTTGAACTGCTATCCCAAGGAAGCTATCATCTCAGTGAGAGCGGAGAGCAGTCAAGAACAATTATACTGTTCTTTCTGCAGAAACGACAATGTCAATGTGATTCTAGCGACTATGCAAAAAAATGCAGTCAGAGAACACTTGCAAAGATGCACCAACTTTTCCTTGTCTGCATATCACATTCAAATGTTCAAGTCATTCATTTTACCCCTCATTCAATTTCCAACAGCAAGCCATTTAATTTGTCCATCTTCTTACACACTAACACAAGTCCCATGTCTGAAAAGCAAAAGGTCAAAGAGAACATAACAAATGCAAGTCAACCTTTCCGGATAACTTTTAGACAAATGTCCTTGCCAAATTTAACACTTAATTTTGCACTGGTGGCATACATAACAAAATTTTCTTTTATGCTCTAATCCATGGAGCAGAGGGATATTGCTTCGACTTTTGCTTCATACACTGCTTACACATCGTTTTGTGATCGACAAAAGTGGAAACTAAGACATCTAGGTCCAGTTTCAGTTTCAGAGGAGTTATAAAAAGAATGGCTTCTGAAAACTGTATTTTGCTTCAAGCATTTGCGCTTCAAGGATTTGAACTTCCAATATATGAAACTATGCACTCAGTTACGACTCTCCAGTTAGCAATCATGACAGAAATGACAAATAAATTGAGGAATGCAATTCAAAACCTCAAATAAACCTAAAGGGGTAGACAATTCAGAAAACCACTGCACAACAACAATCACAGCTTCCGTTCGAGGAAAAAAAAAAAAAAAGCAACAATCAAAGCTGCCACCTCTTTTGCACAACTACAACAGACGCTAAGACTCACTCATGCAGCTCTCTCTTAGTACCCTACTTGAACAAAATCAACACTACCACCACCACCAGCATACATAGTGCTAATTGCCATTATTAATATGGTCATTTTATATTTTGCGACTCAAACGAACAAGAAAACTGCAACAAAAATCAAAATCTCTCACTCTATTTCAATAGACTGAGAGTACATGGACAATCACCCAGTTCCTCTTATTTTTTCCTCTCTTTTTGTTCCTTCTAGATGACCATTTAATTGAGATAAGCTAGCTTACTACTAATTAAAGAGCTCTATGAAGCGTGACGAACATAAAAGGCACTTGCTAACAACTATCAAATGGCATTTTGGGCATTCACGATTAGCTCCATTCATTGATATGATATGCATTTTATCAATGCGGTAAGGCAGAATAAATATATGACGTGAACCATTATCAAAAAAATGGCAAAAAAATCCTACCCCAATGGTCACCCATATGTGCGACCATATATAAATTGGTGCATCCATTTGCCACCTATTTTCATCAAATATAAATCACTGTAGCAGCACACAGTAACAAAATACGAAACCCATCATAGTAACAAAACTCCAACTCAAAGGGTATGAATTGCAGAGTACAAAGGGTTCAATACATAACCATCTAATAGAAAAACAAACCAAAATATAAGAACTCGGAATTCTAAAAATCCCAAATTTAAAACTCAGGTTGGAATAAAAACAGTATGAAAGGCTCAGAACTTCTTCGAGGGTTCTGTTGCCATCACGGACATTATCACAAGGAATCTGTCTCTGGCATACTAAAATTGGATCTTCATAGCTCATCTATTTCGGAAAACTGAAGAACAAAAACATGAATCGGAAACTGCATAATGAGAGGGAAAGAGACAGATCTAACAACCAATTAGTTAACTTCAGAAATCAATTCTAAGTTCTACCAATTACCACTGTCAAGCTGCCAAGGTCCTTAAACCAAAGGTGATCTTTTCCCCGCTCCTTTTACCCCATAATGGTTATAGTGTTTGTGATTCTCTTCTCCCTCTCCCTCAATAAAAATTGGTCTTCTTAATACTCCAGATGAGAGGAGAGCATTGGTGAATCCTCTAAACCTCCTGAGCTCTCCCCTTCAATATCCTCATTAATTATGTACTACGAATCCATTGATAAGGATGCCTTTCTACAGCAAGCATCCTGGTCATGGGAGTGAGTTTCCAACTTTGCTTTCCCTTCAATGTGAATTCCTCTTCCACGTTAGTAGAATCTTTACTTTTTTATCGTAACTCCGGTTTATAATTTTGGATCTCCCCCTAAGGAATTGATTTCAAACCCTATATAATCTGACCCTTTATCTAAATAACACACGCCAAAAAGGAGCAAACATTACATGATTGTCACCATCTCTGAACAAATTGAAGAATAAAAGATTAACAGAATACTCACTTTTACGTATGAGGCCGTTCAGGAGAGTTCATTAACTAAATTGACAGTCCATTGACGAGTTCTCCCAGACCTGCACATAGAAAGACCAGCCGATCAATGCAAAAATCGGAACCAAAATATAATCACCCAACCGAAAGAATCAAGTAGATCTTAACAAAAAAAAAAAAAGAATAACCTACAATATCCAACCTATAAAATAAAAAATGAAAAAAAGGCAAACCATCAGCTAATGTCTCTCAAAGATCAACAATTTCAGAGAAGGTAAAGATGCCCACGAGCTTTCAAGACGGTAAAAAGGTATTTATGGTTCTAAGCAATAAAATTCAATTATCAGTGTGCGTAGCTCATAGCAACACGAAAAGTCTATTCTACCCAGCACAATTACACCTACAGGTGAGGACGAAAAGGACTCAATTGGAAAAATCATGCCAATGTTGGAGGGCCAAAGGAAATCAACTTAATTTCACCAAAACACAATGGAAGTCATTCCGGCAAAAAAACAAATTTCAACACAAATACCTAATGATGCATTTCTGCCCCCATTTATATATGAGTCATCAATGAGAAACAAGTTCAAGAAACAATGATGGTCTTTAATCTTGCTAGCAGATCTACGATCTACCACAAGTTATATGATTAGTGCTATATTACCGAAAGAAATAATCCAAGGTTCTTAAGACCACCACTTCTGGGACGTTAAAAGCTTGATACAGCTCATCTCAAAACTGGTGCACGGTTATATATTGACATCCTCCTCTAACTCTCTCTCGTTCTCTTTCTTTCTGAGCGGGTTTGCAATTTTTCTCTCTCTATATCCAGAGACATGTATATAAATCTGTGTATTTTTTGGTTTAAATTTCAGGTAGAATGCGAAGCTCGGGCACTGGCGCTGTACGAAGCTTTGGGTTTTGAGGTGATTCTATTATACTTCCTTTTTCCTTCGAGTTAGAATGTTTAACATAAGACTAATGATTTAAAACCTCAGCGGAATTTTGCCAAACAGTTGGTGAGCGTCTACTCTATCAAAAGTAACAATCTCATTTAGCAGTTGATTTATAAACCAGATCCCAGAGCAAAGAGGTCTTAAGCACCATTTAACCCGTGATATTACTGATCAAAGCCTTTCCAAGAAAACATAAAGAAAACAAAAAATTTAAATTCAAAGCCTTGTAGCCTTCTTTATAATAAGAAAAGGTTGAGGGAGTCGAATATTGGGTCAGAAAGATCAAGCAATGTAATCAACTTCTCATCTTATAGAAGGCCTAATTTCTGCTACTCTAGCAAAGTTTTGCAAGCAGACCATCTGGTTATGTCCATGGTGGTCAATCATCTGATGTTACGCAATGCTTGTGTCTGATAATGCCCTGCATAACATGCCACAGGGCTGTATTTGCATAAAGGTTTTGTGCAAGGATTTTGCGAAAGGAAAATAAAATGAAAGGTCTATATTCCATAACTTGAATTGCGTCTCCCTGCCTTTTTTTCCACCTTAATAGAACCCTCCATATATCTGAGAAAGAAATGTGGTCGCTAGAGATGCTTGCGAGAATGCACAAGATATAGTCGGCTAGTCACTCTTTTCAATGCACACAAAGAACCTGGCAATCTTCTTATAACGGATATAGCCGGTGTGGCATTTCCTACAGTTTAGTTGATATCTCTTGTACCAAAAACAATTGGGGAAAACCATTATTTTCTTTCATTCTTGGAAAGAACAAAAAACGGTGAAAAAGAAATAAAATAGAGCTCCAGCGTAAACGGTGGAAAGGAAACAATGTCGTCACTTTATGCAATTTTTTTTTCTCCCCCAATCCTCTTGTTGGGGCACTCTTATATGTGATGGCCTGATGGGGGACTTGAGGTCCAATTTTATGAGATCTTCAGACTCCAGCGTAAGAACCCACGCAAGCACTATATAAGAGCATAATTCTTAACTCCAGCATAATTATTTGACTCTAGCATAAGAACCCACGCAAGCACTATATAAAAGCATCTCTAACCAAGCACCTATATGTCCATTTTAGAAAACCAAACTATTGTGTCGCTATTGTGGGTCTCCAAAATAGAATCTCAAATTTCACAGTCCAAATATGAATGCTCCTTTAAAACCATTTTGGAAAAACGAACTACTTTATCGCTATCCTCGGTCTCCAAAATAGGATTCCAAATTTCAATAGTCCAAGACTCCAAATATAAATGCTCTTTCAAAAAAAAAGAATTATCTCCTTTATTCATGACATTCATTTTTCAGACCAAAACACAAAAATACAAAACATGGCGTCTAAGTGCTTCTCTTGTTTCCAAGCAAAGGAGGGTAAAGCCATAAACATCTCCTAGGACTTTTGTCCATATTTTTTTTGCCTTCAAAAAGACGAAAGATTGGTTACAACACATTCATACTAAATGTATTAAATCACTTACTATATTTCAATCCTAATTTCTGAGAGAACTAAATCTGTAGTTGTAGTTGCCAAATTATCGACAGGAACACAGTTCAATCTAACAGATAGTAATTGTTCATGGCTGGTGAGACCCGTATGCAAAATAGTGGCTGCAACAATCACAAAAATTACCTTCCCAGCATATTCTCTCCACGAAAGAACCTCCGGCACAATATCAGTCAGACTGCCAACTGCTGATTTGAGTCTTGAATGCAAAAGAGATGACTGGAAAGAGAAGTTCATGTCAGTAGATGTACGAGTCTATGACTCTCAAACTGGTCTTAATAAAATTACTAAAATAATCGACAACTCTTTATTGTTCATTCATAAATGGCCCGTATCTGTCAAGTCTATGGTGAACTCTCATTTCTGGCTGTAACAAATTGTTATTCTAGATCTTTTAGTTCAATTTCTTGAGGCGACGTGCAACTTAATTGCCTCCATACCATCTTTACTCCTAATGCAAGCTTTCAATGAATATATCGAAGTTTTCATGTATTTGATGAAATTATTCCCTTTGTAGTGATCTAAAGATTTGAGGCAAACAAGCAAAGAGCTAATGGTAAAGATGGAGCTTCTTAAGTGCAAACTTGAAGAACCTGAACGCCTTGGTAAGCAATGATGACTCTCTGGTGCTTTCAACTTTACAAATGTTGACGCTAAAAAATGTCACTCTTAATATTGGTAATCACAGATGAACTGAAAAATGTCGGGGTTAGAGCATTTTTATTTTGGAACTGATCTTTCAGCTTTTGTGCAATGACCAAATTTTGGGTTTCCAGTGATGGTGCTCTTTTCAGTCTATTGTTCTTTTTTTCGCTGCAATTTTTTTTTGGAGTTCAAGTGTTTGCAGTCAATCTAAGAGGAAGTAAACTGCGAAGTCTGCGTCTCCTTACCATTTTGATGGCCGGTGGGACAAAGGTTGTGGAAGCGGGGACATCCAAAGTCTGCATTTCCTTACCATGGACATTCTGCTCCCATGACATTCTACTCCAAAAATCTTGAGATTCCAATCTTGGAGAGAGAAAGAGAAGCATCCCTAACGGTGAGAATAAATGTGAGCGAGAATTTTTTTTACAAAAGAACCCACACGAAAATAGATCGAACGAGAAGCAAGAAAGTGCTTACCTTTGCATAACAGAAATCGAAAGCCTGGAAACCTGTCACAAGAAAAAGGAAGACAAAACTTAAACTCTATTAAACGTAAAGTGGTAGAAAGCAGCAAAGTTATTTGGTTTATTTTAAATAATACGAGATAGATTCAAACCCGCAACAAAAACACTAATTTCAAAGCAATAGCCACAAATCCAGATGATCACATCCTGGTACACTTCTTGTGCAATATTGATACTTTCGGCTACACTAATTCCACCCCACAATTTCCAGCTACCATAGAAATTGAAAAGAAAGAAAAAACTAAAAAATTATTAGCACCGATCCCAAGAACTGAAAAGTCATCCATGCAAACATTTGTCGAATATGTACCACATCAAATAGTATTAACTTTGCGAACCAGAAGAGCTTAGGGGTATTAACTAACTCAACAATAACCACTGAAACTCGAGCAAATCATTTTCCAGGAACTTGTAAAGCGACAAAAGAGAGATCTCCACGTCTTAGACGATATTGATCAACCCATTATTTACTGCTAAAGCATGCACAGTGAAAACCCATAAGCAATGTAGATCCTCTGCCAACAACATATATACAAGAGAGAGAGAGAGAGAGAGAGAGAGAGAGAATTGACACCAACAGGTTGCGAAAAAACACTCTTACCTAAGTATAACACTACAACTCCATGAAGCATTCAGAGGCCAGAGCTGTGTGTTCGTCCATGATGAACAACAGTAGAAACGGGCTACATATCAACAAGTGTACAAAAATTAGTTTTTTCCTACAAAAGACACAGAGATTGTAAGTAAAACGAAGAAGTTCTTACCTTCGCAGAATGGAACCGGAAAAAATCGAAAGCCACATAACCTATCGCATGAAAATCAAAAGTAAAATACAACGGAAACATGATTAAAAATCTCTAAAACTCATATTAACGGAAAATAATACTGTCGCTGATAAGATCCCATGACTGGATCAGTGGACGGAAGGGGAAATAAAAGTTTGCTTACTCGAAGTAGCTTTTGAGTCCCGATTTCGCAACAAGCTTTAGGATTCACAGCCGTTCGATTGCTATAGAGAGAGTGCAGAAGACCGCCGAATCGTCGGATAGCTGAATCGCCGGATAAGGCGAAGAGGTTGCAGACATCTCTGGAGAGAGAGAGAGAGAGAGAGAGAGGAAAAATGCAGCTTCGATATCTCTTCAAAGTCTGAGTATTCTGACCATGCCGAAAATTTTCTCTCTCTTACCACGTGGTTAAACAATGACCAAGTTCCTTTCCGATGGACCAAAAAAAAAAAAAAAAAAACAATGACCAAGTGGGCTTCTGCCTTTAAAATAGCAAGTGCAGAAGACACCGAACATAACCCACAAGCAAACCAGCGCGTGCAAAACATGCGAGAAGTGAAAAGACAATTTTGCCCCGACGATTTACACCTGCAGTTCCACCACTGAAGGGCTCAATTGGAAAAATCGGATCAAAATTCGAGGAACACAAAAAATGAACTTAAGCTTCTTTTCTTTTAAGGTGTTTGGATATAATTGAAAATTCTCAGTAAAGGTGAGTTTTTGAATGGATTTTATCAAAATCTGATAAAATCAAGCCTTGATTTTATCCATTCGTGAGAGAGTTGATAAAATCTTAGATTTTTGAATGCAAAAATCTAAGATTTTATCAACTCTCTCTCACGAATGGATAAAAATCAAGGCTTAATTTTATCAAATCTTAATAAAATTTAGATAAAACTCACCCTAAACATGTTGCATCAGTAAATATGTAACTGCTTATTTTTATTACAACCATTTCTTATTGTTGTTTAAGGTTTTGTTTCACATTGCTTTAGTAGTTCTTTAGTGATTTTGTTAGGCTTCTAGATCTATTTTGATGGTTGGTTTAATGGTAGTACTAATATTATGAAGAACTGACAACAATTTTGTGGACAAATTAAGTTTATTTATTTTTTATTTTTGATAACCGGATGTCCGAGCCAGCTTGTGCGTACCTCGACTAATTTCGGGGCCGTAGAGGTAACGACTGGGTATAACTCCAGTGGTCCCAAGAGTTTACTGATAAGGAGAATCGAACCTGAGACCTTAGGTATGAGAAAATCCCTAAGTCCCAAGGGACAAATTAAGTTTTTCAAATTAATGAAAGTTGTTGTAATATTGAGGTCTATTTATTTAACTATTTAAAGAACTATTTATTTAGCTACTTAAAGAACTAGTAGTATGTTATTCACTTTTTTCCCCCAATTTTTGGATGCTAACATGGTTTAAAACTGGAAACCGAATCAAACTAGACCAGTCCGATGCATTGGTTGTGGCTTGATTCCATATGTGTAACGATCTTGTTTTGATCCTCAATTTTTCAGAATCATTAGATACAATTTGGTTCTTGGATTTCTATAGAACCGGTCAAATCCAAACCATGCACATCCCTAATACTAGGAACCTCACCTACGAGCTATTTTAGGAGGCCACTGTGGATGTGCTAATCTACTAGGAATGCATTTTTGGGTACTGTATAATTTTGGCGCCATTATATAATATTAGAACGTTCGACTTTATATTTTTGTTTTAGTACTTGTTCAACAAATCAGAGTGGTGCAGCGGAAGCGTGGTGGGCCCATAACCCACAGGTCCCAGGATCGAAACCTGGCTCTGATAATGAGCAAAGGCTACTAAAGCACTCAGCTTTCTTTCTGCTCTTTCTCAACTTTACTTGAGAAATTCTGTCTTCTTCTTTTCTTTTGTGTGTGTTAAGAGCGGACAAGTCTGTTCGAATTCAATTTTTTAACTTCCCCATAAAGAAATTAATAGGAGTTATATTCTAGAATAAAAAAAGTACTTACTAATTTACAGAGCTATAACAAAAAGTTTATGGACACAGCTTCAAGCACAACTCTCATACATTATATTTAACGGCTTTGAACACAGTTGTGTTCGAAATTGTGCGTTATACTTTGCGTTCCTCGCAATGTAATTTGTTCTAATGCAAGATTACTATAACTCATACCAACTCCTATCCAACTTTTTTCACTCTCTCCAAAACTCGTACACTCCATTTTTCCTCATTTCGAATTTTTGTCGATACACGTCTATATAAGTTATATAGACGTGTATATATATAGATTCATCTATAGTTGTTCATAGGGTCACCAAATTTCAATACATAAATTCATCTCTACTGAAGATTCGAATAGGGACGAGTAGGAGATCTCAACTTTTAGAGTCGCGAATAAAGAATCGCAAGTAATTCACCGAAGTTTATCTTCTGGTTGAGGTGCACGCAAGTTAGTCTGGAAATTTGGTGATTACTTAATACACCCATATAGGGACTAAACGAATCGGGAAAAGGTTTGGAACATAAAAACATATCCAACGGATGAGATCCATCCAGTACATAGGGACGTCCTCTCTCAATTTGGACGAGACTAAAAGGTGAAAGAACACGCAACCTCTACTGAATTTAGGAAGGCACCGGAGTCCCACTTGGTGGGGGAGAGGCATTAGGCTTAGTTTTGCAAAAGATTTTAGCAACTCATTTGCTAAAATCAACCATGATTTTAGCAAATGAGTTGAGTTGCTAAAATCATGGAAATTTCAAATCACAAAATTAAGTAGTTCCGTTTATCGTTTTTCGATTTTTTTTGCACCAAATTAAAGTACTCTTCATGTACTTTAATTCTGTGTAAAAAATTCAAAAAACGATACACGGAAACACTTAATTTTTTGATTTGAAATACCATGATTTTAACACCTGCTGAACTCATTTGCTAAAATCACCATGACTTTGCTAGATGGCCTCAGCGTTGTAGATGACTCTGCTTGACGACCTCGACAGCTTGCTCTCTCGAAATAGCCCATATATGCGAAGCGAAGGCATTCCATAGTTAAGCACCAAAAAAAAAAGAAGGCATTCCATAGTTGGTGAAGGTAAGGAAGCTACACAAGAAGAGAGCGCAACTCCTGGATACAAAACGAGCATGATTAGGCTGCAAAAACCACCGAGCCTTTGATTTTGTTTTATTTTTTAGTTGTCATCTTGCCATCTTGTTTTTTTTAGTCATTAAAAAGTGAGGTCGAGAGGTATGTTGTGTTTTTGCGAGAAGCAAACAGTGGAAAAATACATGATTTTTTAAAGAAGCTTTCGCATGCATTTCATTTTTCTATTGTACATATCTTCATTTTTGTTTTAACATTTATGATGAACGGAAATTTCTTTGCTGAGAAAAACAAGGGTCAAGCACTATTGGAGTATACCCTGTGAGTGATGATTATGAGAACGATGCTATCTCGTCCGGCCGCACCAATTTTAAGGCTAAAGTGAGCTTGAACCACACGAGCGCAAGGACGGGTTGCAATGACTAGGGTGGGAAATGAGAAGACAAACCACTGCATAAAGGTTACATAACATTGGCACATCATGCGGACGACCGGAATGTCCATAACAATTTTATCTTTTGCAGTCGACAGGTTCTTGGTCAAAGTTATATTCTAAGCAAAATCTCGGGGGGGAAAAAAAAATCAGAGTCCTAAACCTTCTCTCCAAAAAGGATTAGGCGAATTTACTCCAATTCCAGGAGCAGAATCCCGGAATCACACGAGGCCAAGTGACATGGAAATAAATTTGCACAAAGTAGTGAGAAGAACTAGCATTACAAAAGCCTAACTCTGGTTCGCAGAACAATTCACTGTGTTGGAATCTTGTGTTATCTACAATCAAAAGTTCAATATACGCAGCAACAATTGATGAGACACAGAGAGGGGGGGAGCAGCAGTTTGCCTGTAATACATCTTTCTGAGTAAAGAATAAATACATGGCAATAATTACCAGCAAAACCGTATGACACGGATGATAACAATCGTGTCCCATTGCACCCATTCGACAGACCTCATTAATAGTAGTTCCTTGGTGTCCGATGGCCATCTCCACCTCCGGCTGTCATGTACACCCAAATCAGCATGCCCAAACTCTCTGTCGGCAAATTAATACAAGTCGATCCCCACTGGAAGTCTGTTAGGTAATGATAGTTAAGGTCATGTCATAACTTTGAGTGTTGTCTCCAAGGGCAACCCCCTTCAAAAGCGTGTTCCAGCACGTCTTCCATTCGCTTAGCAAGTAGTATCTATCACATACAGCCAATTGTGAAGAATTAACCAAAAGTAGAAGAAAAACTAAGCACTCCTAAGCATGTAGGTGAGTGGTGAAATCTGTATTCGGGCCAATTACAGTGAAAATCACACCATACTTGAGTTGTGTTAGATGACTAGCCAAATTACTTCTTTGAAATTACTACCACATTCTTTTGACCATCCAAGCTACCTAGCTAGTTAGATCAAATTCGTTACAAGAAAAATAGGGCCATTACGTAAGCTTTGGTGAATGTTGACAACATTGATCAACTAGACATGTAATACTACCGAGTTCACAACTTTATTACATGTAGCAAAGATTCTTGGTAAGATTGCTATCTTAAAAGATTTTAACCGATGTCCTAATTCTGAAGTTTTCAAACATATAACTTTGGTGACTCGCAAATGGTAACTTCTTCATTTTGTTAAGTTGTTGGGCACCAAAGTGTTAAACAGTTAAATATCACCAACCCATGTTACTTGGAGATTTCAAAATGCATAACGTCTCCATGCCAGAAGCTCGACAGTCAACCCTTAATGCTTCAAATTAAGGGTGTGAAACGTGTCCCACCTTTCGCCTAGAAAACATATTTCCTGTTTAAGTTTAATAGAAACTAGGCGTAGACATCATATTATAAGTAATCTATCACACCTTGTAAACACTATTTAACTTAGAAACTCATTATATTTGTCCCCCGTGTCATTGACATAATCAGATAAATCTGATAAACGCATGCCCACCAAACACCTGTACGGAGTTCATTTGACATAGAACACACCTAAGAATGTGGTTCACCAGTTCGTTTCTCTATATTGATACATTGTTGAACAGATGCTTCTTTCCCTTCCCTTTCATTATTTTTTTTATCTGCAGCTGGACTACACAATAGGGCAGAGTAGCTAGAGCCTTTGCCAACGTCTATTGGCGGGGCTGTTTCCAGTTTGCATGTGCACTCATACCCTAGTGGAATACTGTTAACATGCATAGAAACGAAAAAAAGGAACATTTACCTCCAAATTGCCAAGAACTGCTGATGGTACTTCAACCAAGTCCTTCAAGTTCCTTTCTGGAAGGATAACTCTCTTGATGCCATATCGATGAGCGGCCAAAACCTTTACAGCATATATGTAAATAAGCAAGTCAAAAAGAACTCTCGACGCATTTATCGAATAGTACTCAAATAAGGTGTTAATGCAAAGAGAATGAATTGAACACTCCATTACTTGGAATTTGGATACATAACAAGAGCAGTGCAGAAAAGTAAAAGACAAAAATGTGCTTCGAAATGTTCTGCCAACACTCAAAAATACATCTTACATTTTCGAAAGACAGTCAAAGGCGACCACATGGTCATGTCCTGGGATTTTGTTTTTGTTTATGTTCTTTTTTTTGGGGTTTTCCTATTTGCCAGATGTCCAAGTCTTATGATAGCATATGAGCATGCCAACTGATGGGTTGTGCCACCAATTTTTCTTATGAGCAATGCTATGGTAACCATATTTGGTGACCTATGTCGTGTCCCCATTCCCTTGGTAGAATGTGCTCCACTACATAACAAAATGGGACACATTCTACCTATACATTGGTGATACATCACATGGTACCCAAAATGTGGTTACCAAAGCATTTGTATTTTTCTATTTCTCCTTTTAACAGCAGGTAATGTTCTACGCTGTTAACCACTCTTTTGAACAATTGCCACAACTTCACAACATTCATATAACAATTTAGCTTTGCAAGCCAATGCTTTCTGCAGTTCTCAAATTCTTTCTTTTGCTTCTTTCCATAGTCCAAAATTTTACAGACTACAACAAGGATATCAAATGAAGGCTCGTGTGTTTATCTAAAGCGAGTTTTCCAACAATAACTCCTAAGATGTGAAAAGTCCAACATGCATGGGTGTCGAACCATCTAACAGGGAGAAAAAGGCGCAAAATGTTTGTGACCTTAGAATTTGGTTCAGAAAGTGAGGGACAACTTGGTGGACCCTCCCACAATTTACTTCATAGACCTCATCATTCCATGGTGAAGGCAGCAACTATAGGGTTGAAGCTACTACTTCCTCCGTCTCATATTCTTGGTTTGGTTTGGGAATTCAATTTCTTTAGGGGGCATACAACCAAGGTGTTCAAATTCAATGGCACTATTTCCCAATTTGCCCAATCATTTTCCCACTCATAATAGATAGCTTTGGAAGTTACAAACTTGTTTGCTTCAACTTTTCAAATTGGACAAAATTTTAAGACATCCCAAAACGGAAAGGACTAAGAATATGGGATGGAGGGCTTCTATTATGTCCTAAGTACGAAAACAAATAGAAAAGGGAGAATACATACCTTATCCTTAATGCCACCAACTGGTAAGACTAGACCCCTAAGAGTCATCTCTCCAGTCATTGCTGTATCAGCTCTCACCCTTCTCTGACTAAACAGTGAAACCAGTGATGTAACTAGAGTCACACCTGCTGAGGGTCCATCCTTAGGCACAGCCCCAGCAGGAAAATGTATATGAACGTCACGTCCCTCCAGCAGATTAACCCCCTCAGTAGAAGCCAATTTAAGTTCTGCTGCTCTTGATCTTACCTGTATGTCAAGGGAAGTCTACAGAGTCAAACAACAATTAAGAAACTATTAGCTCCTTACTTTCCCTGGGGAATAAAACAAATTCACCATCAGCATATTGTCTTCTTCCATCTCTTACCAAAGCACTATAAAGATTCCTTGAAAAAATAACTGTTAGTGTCTACATGTCTCACTAATGTATTTGCCTGAACTATGAAAAAGCCCGCAAATTAAAATTTTCATGCAATCTCCCAGTGGCAGTATGTATTTCGTTTACTGTAAATTTAATTCTTTATCTCAAGGATAAGCCTTGAAATGCTAAACTAGGTCAAGAGATTAAATACTGGTAAAAAGGGTACTATAACAGCTTTTTTTGAATTTCATTTCAAAGAAAGGTTATCTTATTGAAAACAAACTCCTCTAAAGAACAAGTTATATCAAATAGGGAGTGAATTTAAATTTTAAGCATCAACACACACCGTCCAACATGGGGATGTCTGACCCCTTTTGATTTACACCAACACCAGATGCTCACACCTGATTCCACGTAACATAGGGCCACACACGAGCATGCAATTAGTTAACAGATAAGTAACGAGATTTCAACATATAAACTACCTCGTCTAGTACCATGCCAACATCTTGACTCCTTGAAACGTTAAGGTACTAAAGAGGGTCAAACTTAAGTATCTATATACCGTCCATAATCTTCAGCAACTATATGGGTACACCGAGAGCATGCAAAGACGAGATAAAGGAAGACGAAGTTCAAACATATATGGGGCAAAATCATTGAATCAAAAGAAAAGGCAGACAGATAGCATTTGTCAGCCTCACATTCAGTAACAGCCTTAAAGTAAACATTTCCACATAGTAGAAAAATATAGAACTGAGAATTGAAAGGCTTCTAGCGAGTGCCTTGAAATTGAGGTTAACAACATGACCCTCGCGTCATTGTCACTTTTAAAACCATATTCATGAACAAGATGGAAACTAGGAATTTCATGGAGCATTCCTTTCTCATACGGGTCAAGATAAACCAGTTGACAGAAAAGATTACCCAAGTCAATGCAATCTGAGCTGATTCTTTAATAACATCACCAAGCTGCCCAGTGAGATGAAGATCACCCTTTCCCACCATGGCTGTAGCCTCGACAAACTGAACTTCACCACCAAAAGCAGTCCAAACCAACCCAACAGATACGCCAGGACTTGAGACACGTTCGGCAGTTTCTTTGTCATCATATCTTGGAGGCTGCATTGCAAAGCTAATATTACAAAGCACATCTAACAGCCTTAGACCTTAGTCATTAGAAGAACTCAACTGACCAAGCCAGTGTGGTAATTTTAAGGTACATAAGGGCTGGACATAAACTGATAGTTCTAGCCACTAAATAGATGAACTGTACCAAGACACATCTACGTGTTAAACGAACCCCCCTGCTTAGAAACAATAATTTTCTTATTTGAACATCCTGATTAAAAAAGTAAAACTGCTATACATACCCCCAATATTTTTTCCAACATAGCTTCATCCACGACAAAAGGTGAGCTAACTCTGAATGCAGTTGATATTTCATGATTGCTAACACCCATCGGAATGACTTCCATTTCTACCTCCCCTCCATCAGCAAGTCTGCTCTCCAGAAGCGGTGAACCAAGATGGTGCACGTCTTTGGTCAGAGGTAGAGAGTGTTCTTGCTCTGCAACTCTCACAGCTGCAGCACGAGCTAAGGAAGCTAAGTTCCTCTCCAGATTCCTAACACCAGCTTCTCTGGTGTATCTCTGAATGACAAGTTTCACCATAGCCTACCACAACACAGAGGCACAAATCAATGAAGAGTCAGAACCTCCAATAAGGGGATCACGAGAGAATAATTACATGCGACTATTACAATCAATTATAGATGTATCCTCCCTTTATCACATCATGAGGGTTTAAATACAGTACCATTCCAATATAGGAGGAATAATAGCCCTATGAAATGAAAAAGAGCAAAGAGGATATTACACCCAAAAAGTAACAGAAAAGAGAAAAAGAAAAGAAAAAACTGAGAAAGTTTCCATGGCATGACCTTTCCACAATGAATGAATGGAAACTCATGCCTTGAATCAGTGCAGTCCCTGCTTAAAATAGCCCAAGTCATCATAGCCATGTTCCAAACCTTCATCTCAAACTTTTTTGATTGTCCACGCTATCACATGGACTCTGTTAAGGAATCAAGTGCCTCGACACTGGAACAATGACGGGATATTTGTCCAATAGTGTAGTTGGATATATTCTTCGCAAGCATATCTGTTTTTACTAGTATATCGATTTGTATGGTATGCTCTATGGAAGCTTGTAAAAACCATTTTAACTCGAAATGATGGTGCCTATTCAGAAATGTGTATACTTTGGCTCTATCCTCGTCCCTTTAGAATTGGAACTTAGATTGAACCTGACATATAGACATATAACCACACCAGATATCCATACTGAACCCTTAAACCTAAGTCGGTGAGTCCTCCATACAAATGTAAATATTTAATCCGTAAATAATACAAAAAACTATATAAAAAATCTAAAACCAAATGGCTGAAAGTCAGGATTTAATGAAAAATAATAGGACAGACGGTACCCTGCCACTGCAAGGTCTGTGGAGGGTCAGACATACACGGCCTTAAAACAAGGTGCAGGAGACTATTTCTACCTATTGAACCCATGAAGCCAGAGCACATTGGAGCAACTTTATAGGAATTAAGAGATTGTCGATACTCTCTGTTAGAATAGATGATCGATTGTGAGTTTACAGGACTCGGTTTTGAGTTTACAGATCTCGGTTGTGGTTTTTTTAGGGTTTCGAACTTCGAAAACGACTAGGTAATCGATTTCGTGGGTTTTCGTGGGTAATCGATCTTGGTTGTGTGGTCTTATGGATTGTAGGGATGTCGTTTAGGGTTCTGATAACTTGGGAAGGATCGATTAGGTCGATGCAGGGCTTGAATGGCACTGGGTTTTGATCGACTTTAGGGTTGGATTAGGGTTTTGTGATCTGGGGAAGAAGATAGGTGATGACGTCAGGGTTGGATTAAGGATGGCTGGTTATGGTGATAGACAAGGTTGGATTAGGGTTAAGGGTGGCTCTGATACCATGTTATTTAGAAGAGAGAGAGAAAGAAGTGTGTAAGGTGTTAAATTAACCTTACTACACACAATGTTTATTTATATTATCTCATGCTCTATTACACAACTAAATTACCAGATGTGGGACAGACTCATTTTAACACAAACTATTCTAACACTCTGCCAATTAAAGAGGTGATGCATATGACCAAAAAATAATGCATAACCTTACGTAGTCAGTTTATAGCTTACTAAAACATAAATCCATCAATAAACTTCATTCATTGTAAAAGACACCATAAACTTCTGCAAATAATTTTAATTTTAGTCATGATGAGATTCTAGCAAAACAACAACAGCAATTAGTGGTTTGACAGCTTGGCATCAAAACTAAACAGCTCACTGCTACATCAGAAAACCTGCCAGGTAACACGGAAACATTTTCCCTGCATTAATGGAAAGACCTCACTATTGTTACACAGTCTTGGGTAGAACTCAATCCCAAAAGCTAGCTAATGAAGTGAGGGCGCCCTAATGCTCATATACTCACATTAGTTTGGTACCCAGACGATGTGGGACTTTCCTTCCCAACTATACCATGCATGAAAAACAAGGTATTCATGAAGCTTTCAGTTCTGAAACCATGAGGCCAAGCTTACACAATTACTCTGAAGTCTAAATTATCCATTATAACCTAAATATAGCCATGGAAGAAAGACCAACAAGAACTGATGCATGCAATATACATAAATGAACAGTCACCAAAATAAAGAATTGAATCAGTTCCCCTAAATGTTAAGCCATATTCCACATGAATGTGTGCAAAAGCCAAGTGGACAGCATGGTGATACATCAATGGCATATTTTGGACCCATCAAGCCATGATGGAAATTGAGTACAAGTTTGATGCTTTCAGTTGTACTTCATCAGAATTAATAAAATACCTCAGGAATTTGAAGGTACTCGGCATTCAAGCCATGCTGATCTAGAACTCGTGGAATGAGATGTCGCATTGCTATTCTAAGCTTTTCTTCGGGGGTATATCCAGGCAATTCAATGACTTCCATCCTGTCTAACAATGCTGGAGGAATAGGTTGCACCCTGTTTGCAGTTGCCACAAATACTACCTTTGAAAGGTCAAATGGAACATTCAAATAGCTGGAAAACCTTGGTTAAGGAATCATTTTGCATATGTCTACATCATAGCATTGTATAGTGTTGAGACTTGAGGGTACTTCATTAAAGATTCACTTGCATATTTTAGTTAATTTAATATCATCTATGAAGATGTATAAAACAAAGCAGTAGAACAAAATGAGCTTGATGTCCATGTACAAAGATCTGACACATTTTAGATGGTTAAAACTTAGAAGTACTTAGAACCTCCCAAATGAGCTAACTTACAGAAGTCATTTCTCCTCCTGCGAAATCCTTGAAGAGTGAAGACAAACAAAAGCAATAGAAAGCTAAAAAACTTTTCTTTTGGTATCAAATTTGTTGGAAAACCCAAATAAGTGATAATTCAAAATTGATTTCAAACATCATTAGTCAACTTTTTGAAGCAAATAAGCTAGTTAGCTTAGAAATGCCAACAAACAGGCCTTGGAACCTTCTTGTCTTCAAACAATCTTGACTGGCATGACTGGAATTGGAAAATAAGGCATTGGAAGCCCATACATCGAACCATACGTCAACGTTGTCCCATGAAAAAATTCATTGGTTTGGAAGACCAATTACAAGATGATTTACAGAATCATGTTAACAAGGAAAGAGGATACTGATCGTTGAATGTTTTGTTTTGTTCAGGATCAAGAACCTCTAGTAGAGCTGAAGCTGGATCACCCCGAACATCAGACCCAGTCTTGTCAATCTCATCTAGCAGCATAACTGGGTTGCAAATGGCCGCCCTCTAAAATTCACAATACAAAAAATATGATCCGTTAGCCTCCCATCCAAAACAAAGTCAAATTACCAAGCTTGTTTAAACATCAACCCACTTCCAGCAGGAAAGGGCTAGAGACCTACATATTCCGTTTCCTAATCTATTATCAGGGGTGGCTCTAGGATTTTGGTTCAGCGGTGACAAAATATTCAGGAAATTTTTCTATACTACACACTATATAAGATAAAAGATACTTATTTTGGTTGAAAAATTATGAGGCTTGTTTTAGTTTATTTTGTTGAGCTATAATGTATACTTACTGACAAATACAAGTTCAGTTACTATGAAACTTTAGTAGAAAATATAAAACTTTAGTGCATTTTTGAACTAAGGGGGTTCACTTGAACCCCTTGAGACTACGGTAAAGCCAACCCTGTCATTATGTGACTATTTTAAAGAGAAATAGTACACAACTAAATTGTTAAAACGAATAAGCATTCAACCAAGTTAATTTTCACATGGCCTAGCTGCGATGTGTTTTTATTAGACACCATGAATTGAAAAACCAAATTGACAAATAATTTAATGCAGTAAATTGCTTTGCTTTAAGAGATGCTCAGAGCAATGACTAAAGGGAGAGAAAAAAAATGCAAATTGTGACGCTACAAAATTAACCAAAGTTAGCGTTCTCAAATTTGGACAATGCATTCCATCGTTTGAGAAACCCCAGCAGGCAGGAACTCGCATCTGTCTCAGAACATCATCTACCACACAACATATCAATCACACATTTTGAATCACTGGTCGTTAATTGACACATATGCAAGTCCCAACCGGGACTCGAACCCAATAAAAATACAGCGTGTGCCTGTGGAGCAAAACCTTGACATGGATCAAAAGGACAACCCCGACGGGCTACTCGTATTTGAACCTAGAGGATGATCATTTTTGGTATTTTTAACTTTTTAGACTTTGGTTTGGTTGACATTTATATTGTAAAAACCTTAGAAATTTTGATAGCTTATCTTCTTTCTATCTTTTTGCCATCATTTGGACGAGTCCATTTCCAAGGACTCTACTGATGGATTTGCAATAAATGATGGATTGATTTGATATTTGTTTTGAGTGTCAGTGTAGATCCCATAACTTCTCCCAGCACAGATACCTAGTGCTCCTTAGGTGCGGATCTCTTTCTAAATTTTACATCAATACTCCACCACAAGACCAATTGAAAATGCTCGAAATATCATTCTATGTAAGTGCCTTACAAGCTTGAATAATTTCCCAGAGCAAGAATACAGTGCAATCATGTAATGAAGCAAATATCAAATGATTTCTAATCAGAATTCAGATGAAAGAAAAACCATCAGCAAAACGAGCTACAACTTACAACCTTCAATCCATCAATCAGACGCCCCGGCATGCTTCCAATATATGTCCTCCTATGCCCTCTAATATCAGCCTCATCCTTGACACCACCAAGGGATATGCGTACAAACTTTCTGCCCAAAGCAGCAGCAATAGATGATGCCAAAGACGTTTTCCCAACACCAGGCGGGCCAACAAAGCATAAGACTGGGCCTCTTGCCTCTGGTTTGAGCTGCAATTTGCATAGATTAAATCAAACCCTCTGAATACAAGAACCAAAATAAAACCAAGTCAAAGCAATAAGAATTAGAGAATTGGTCAACCTTTCGAACTGCTAGATATTCAATGATCCGTTGTTTGACCTTCACCAAACCATAGTGGTCACTGTCAAGACGCTCTCTTGCAGCCCTCAAGTCCAATTCAAGTTCTTCACTAGCCTTCTGCCAAGGTAGATCGGCAAGAAGTTCCAGGTAAACACGAGAACTACTATATCCCGGTTGCTGAGGTTGCATTTTTTTAAGTCTCCTGGTAGAAGAATTTTGCAAAGGAAATCAAAAATAATCCCTAATACCCCAACTCTTAATACTTCCAATCATGCAGCGCAACTGTCAGGAAAAGATAGTGCTGTGGATATATAATTAGTAGTTGTTAGTAGTCACACTTCTCATATTTTATATTGTTTCTGAGGTTAGTCATATTGCTAATTACGGTTTACTAGCCTTTTTCTATTTAACCTAGCTTTTACTCATTGTAATCTCTCTCTCAATATGCAATAATACGGAGAACATTTGTTCTCTCTCCCGTCAAAGCCTGTCACTATTGCCAAAGAGGATCTTGCGCATATTTATCCGTTAACATTGGAAGTACCTGTCGAGGAGTATGTTCGTACCCTCGATGTGCCTAATGTTCCGGTTGTGCCCTCTACTCCTTCTGGTTCTCACCTCATTCCTCCTTCATCAAAATTCTATGTACGTCGTGACCCAACTCCCTGCTCTCCAGTTGTTTCAACAGACTCGCCTGACCGCCGGTATCTTTCTCGTGATCATCGCCCACCGGTAAGACTTGGCTTTATTAATACATCTTTTTCCTCTTCCTTTCACTCTTTCTTATCTCAGATACATGCCTATGCTGAACCTCAGTCCTACAAAGAAGCTTGCAACGAACCTAACTAGGTGAACGCCATGAATGATGAGTTTAATGTTCTTGCTAATACTCAGACTTTGGGAATTGGTTCTACAACCGGATCGTAAGAATCTTATTGGCTGCAAATGGGTTTACAAAGTTAAGACTCATTCTGATGGTTCTTTGGAGCAGTATAAAGCCCGCTTAGTTGCCAATGGGTTCTCTCAGGAATATGGTATTATGAGGAGACCTTTGCTCCTGTTGCAAAGATGACCAGTGTCCTCTGTCAACATGGATTATCACCCTAAAGACACTACTAGACTATTATAGCTCAACAATCAAAATCAATTATTCAAAAGAACAAGATCCAGAAAATAGTCAACGTATTCAATGTGTTGGTAAAGCAACAGCACCTCAAGAAGAGAAACCATCCTAACACGTTTGCGTTAAAGAGAGCTACAAGTCACGGGAAGCATGCAAAAGATGTGATATGCCATGTAACTACTGTTAAGACTTGTCCCACATTGGTCACCTAAGCCACCCAAGCTTGGTTAATATAATCTAGAGGTTACTCCACCTATAGCCAATTGGTTTTAGGTTGGAACCCCCCAAGAAATCTAACATGGTATCAGAGCTAGGTCTTGGGTGGTCTCACTTTGCGTGGGAGAGTCTCATCAATCTCATCTTTCCACCCCTGGTCTCCTGGTCTGTCACCTCCGTGCATCCGGGCTGCACGTGAGGGGGAGTGTTAAGACTTGTCCCACATTACTCACCTAAGCCACCCAAGCTTGATTAATATAATCTAGAGGTTACTCCACCTATAGCCAATTGGTTCTAGGTTGGAATCCCCCCAAGAAATCTAACAACTACTACAAGGTACCAAATTTATTGGTGCATATTCCACTACAAAACAGCTACATCAGTGGTATAATTTTTTCTGTCCACGCAAAACAGCTGATTGTTTATAAACACATTACCTTCGGGTGCCCATATAACTATATTTCTCATACCATGTAACTATGTTTTTAATTCATGTTGAACTTCTTTCAAACTTATGCATATTGGATGGATGGGCACCAGTGTCTCAAGTCGACACAATTGCCCACTTTCACGAGTGTTCTCGTATCTGATTAGTTCAGGTACAAGCTGTCGTATAGAGCTAAATACATAAATCATGGGTCATGATGGTCAAGACACCTACATATGATCAGTATGAAACTTCGACAATTTGCCAGAATTAGAGAACTTTGTTTTTTTGATCGGCAGAATTAGAGAACTATTCTCACACCGAAATTAGCTTCGGTACGAATAAGAATCTTACTACAGTAATTGAAAAGTTACAAGTAGTCCGCAAGGCATTACCATCCCAGAATTGAAGTTGAAAAATTTGTTAGCTGGTGTTCCTCATGACTACACCAAATCTAATGAACAAATAGAGTGTGATGTTCAAACATGTGACCAAAAATATGAAACAAAGTTGATATCCGTCTTCCTCAGTCCGAGAGGCATTGCTATGTTTGCATGTCAGAATGCAAACTTGTAACCCCCTTCCCAAAGTATCCTTAGTTTTGACCATAATAAATACAACTTACAAAACCAAAGTACAACACAATCAGAAACTTTATCTGCCAACGGAGGACATCCAAACAGATCTAGTACGATTGACCAAGTTACTGTGTGTACACAAGTTACTATACCTTAGTTCTCTCTGTGCATGCTTCCAAATATCTGGGGGCATTCCTGCACCTTCCATTTTTCTTTCCAGAGCAGCCACATCATCCTCATCATCATCATTGTCCCCAAGCTCCTCTTTGATAGCTCTCATCTGAAAAATACTCGTAAGAGAGTAGGCAGGAAAGATATAATTTAGATGACAAGCTTATAATAGGAGAATGCCACATCCACTGAAACATCTGTAATGAAATAGGGCAGATATTCTGGAACAGTTAAAAATATGTTCCCTAATCAGCAAACTAGCCAACTAGTTTCTGCATCCACAAAGATGTAGGTACAAACACTAAAAGCCTAGCCTATTTATCTTCGAATGACTGGGAACAATTAGAGAGAGAGAGATGGGGATGGTCTCAGCCTCACGTACTTTTAGAAGATAGGTAAAAAATTAAGAATAAACAGCTTAAACATAAGACTGTAGAATGAGAAATTTTTCATTAGTGCATGATATGAAGGCTTCAGATCTCAAATTCCAATAGGAGATGTGAGCTCAAGGGATCTGAGATGATACCAGAGCACCTCATAAAGTTTTCTTGAGACAACGCAAAAGCCATAACTTACTGGCATACCTAAATTTGCACTCATGAAGAAGTATTTCTAGCTGATGTCAGAAAGCAAACCTGCTGTCGAAGAAAAAACTCCTTCTGGGTCTTTGACAACTGCCCCTCAACCTTTTGTGTAATCTTCTCGGCTACACGAATTGACTGTACAAGTAACAGTAGATAACACAACTCATGACTCCACAAAGGGCAGAGGCATAGAAGTAGATCAAAAGATAAAATGCGAACCAAATGCTTTTGTCAGTATCTAAATTCGTGTATAACCTGCAAATGCCGGTCAACTAACTCCGTAGCTTTTGATATCCTAACTTTGACATCAACCGAATCTAACATAGAGAGCTGCTCCTCGAAGCTAATCTCAAAGCTAGCAACAAATATATCTGCCAATTTGTGGACTGGAACCGTCTCCAACAGAACTTTTGTCCTTGCACCAGTTTTTTGTTTCTACAATCAGAAATGAAACAGCAACAATAGGATGATGAGAAACACAGGCCAATAGAATCGCTCAAAATCTATTCTATTTATTAAGGGAGAGCACCTTTTGGTGAGGACTCAGAATTGAGGGTGGCTCACATTTTGCTATTCCAAAATTGCCCAAACAAAAAACAAAATCTCACAAAAGAATACTTACTATCCTACTGCAACCTCTAGGGACAAACATGGAACACCTGCAGTTACCCTTCCCTTCAACATGGATTACCGGCAGTTACTATTCCCAGCAAGTGCCGTTCCATTTCGTCTTCTTTTCAATCACTTCTCTATTCCTCTCCACTCTTCTATAAATTTTCCCAGGGTAGTTTTTTCCCCTTTCGATCAATTACCCTTTCCTTTGTTCTCTTGAAATTTACAGTATTTCTTTCTCCTAATACACAAGCACAAAGGCTTGGCTGCCATTGAAAAAAAAATATAGCTATGTGCCCAGACATAGGGATCAATTGCAGTTGCAATGTGAGGTTTCCATAACGGGACTCCAATTGAATTGCAAAAGTCGTGCAAGCATATTTATCGATGGTATTGAATTGATTACGCAAATTTTTACTGCGATAATGTACCTATATTTTAATGCAATTTGTAGTCATATTCTTTGTTATGATGCTCATGGCACACGCATCGCGTGTGCCTAGCCTCTAGTAACATATAAAAGCTTAGTAGTCAAAATAATGATGATGATGATGCTTCATTGGCAAAATCATTGTCATCATTGCCGTTCGTTCTTAAGAAACGTGCCCCAAACAAGTCAAGGAATATGACAATGCACTCTTTAAACCAATGCCCTAATCAAGATTCTTGAACTTTCAATGTATAAGTCGTTAATTTGCAAAACTCCAGCTAACTTGACATTCAAATTAGTGTCAAATTTGATACCCTTTCATATTCTTTGCAAGTGTCACACTTTGGCTATGAGTAGTTACATTTTTTTTATCGGCAAGAGTAGTTACATTTCACCTGACCATAAATGGAAAAATGGAATTCTAGTCTCATTAATTGCCAGTGAAATTCTACGTATCACACCTAATGTAATTCAAAAACAGATCTCTAGAACAAACAATAAAAAACAGACAGATTTTCCACAACAGAAAGAAGGAACCAACAAAAGAATTTGAATTACAGAACTGCCGGATTTCAGTCAAACTCAAAAGGACAGATCTTTTGCAGAAATATAACTCTAGTAGTGGGGCAAAAGAAGCAACCTTAAGGTCCTTAACGCTTAATACCATTAACATTTTTGAACTTCCAAATTCATGGGTGATATGAAATAAAAGGTATATCTACAGCATTAGTAGCTTTCAGGATTTTATAAAACATTACCAACTCATTAGATGCCACTCAAAAATTTAAATAGTGGTCTAAATAAAAGCATTATTTTGGAGATGTGCACTGATTCTGAAACAGTGATTGGTAAGGAATTTCCAAAACCAGAGTCCCAGACTATATTTAAAACCAGAAGAAATATCCTAAAAGCAAATACTTAAATTGTGTAAAACCATTTTCCAAATTGTCAAAGCAGCCACAGAAACAAGTAATTGACACGATTAGAAAGAACAATGATGGAGAGAGAGAAGAAAGACTGCAAATGACGTTAGACCTAAGATATATCCTTCCGCAGGAGAGGGGGAGGGGGGAAAGGGGGAAATAACTCAGTCCCACATGTACCTGCTCAAGAAGAGAGATAAGCTCCATCGCAGTAGCCTTAAACTGGCGCGACAACACTATGAAATCTGGGTCCTGCTCAACTTGCTCCATCTCTAATCAAAATGAGAAATATTGTAGGAAATCAGATCTTGCCAGATCAAGATTTAAGCTACTTCTCTACATAGAACATATCGGTTGAAATATATCACACAAACCACATCAACAAAAAATAGCTAAATGGGGAAAAGTCAATTACAAGTAGACCACAACAATTATTAGCACAAAATATTCAATGTGATAGAGAAGTTCTCACACAGCATGGCTTTACAACAAAGAAATCACTATCGTCAACTGGACAACAAAAAATCCTATGCTGGAGCCTGGAAGCTTTCAGTTATCAGACTGACAATTACGTTAATGCCTTGGAAGTTGAAACTCTACCAAGACGTACAACCACCTTTGCATTTGTTCACTCATTAAGACACACAATTCTTTTCTTTCTTTTTCAACTAGAAAATAACAGCATACTGAGAAATGAAAAGAGAAGAAAGGTTAAAAAAAATGAAAATGAAACAGAGAATCCCAAGAAGGATAATACATCTATCGCATAAATATTCCACGAAACGAAGCCTCAATCAACCGGATCCCTGGTCATGGTAAACGAGATTAAAATTGCATTTCTAATACACATGATGGCTTCTTTATCCAACAACTTATCAAGACCCAAGTCCCCATCTGATTTTACGATAGCAAATTCTACTCCTTCATGCTTGTGGGCAGGTGCTAATAAGAACTATCCTATGAGCAAAATCATTTTGCTTTGTAAGAGAGTTTATTAAGAAGCTCCAGAAGGGAGAGTTGTCCATCTGTACAGGCAAGCATACCTTTCCACAACATAAAGGATATCCACCATATCAAACACAAAAGTTTCCTAAGAACTAAGCATTAGTTTCCACTAGGGTATATTCGTCGGTTAGAATGTGAATGCAAGAATACCGAAAGTATTTTTAGTATAAACTCAGCCTAAAAAGCTAAAAACCCATCCGACCCCACCACCAAACCCATCTGAACCCACCCACTTATCAGTAACAGTAAACATAGTGAATTCAGTGTTGAACAAATAAATCAGTTAACCTTGACAAGTATTAGGAATAATTCAAGTTTTTGTCTCATAAGATAGTCGGATTCAATTTTAACAACGAACCTATAGAGTCAGACTCAATGAACGAGGAAACAATACACACCTACTCATATGTTAAAAGTGCATCCTACTTGTGTTACACCAACCTGCACATTGTAACATCTCCATTCTCCACTCTAAATTAGTCATATGTGCAACTTCCCACCCACTAATCCATTGAAGAAGGAAACTAGAATCAATGAATCCAGCACTCACTCCATGTGACTATAAGTGTTAATTATGCACCAAATAAATTTCCAAAAGAAAGAATATAACCTAACTTACCAGCTTTCGTCATATCAGCAGGAGCAATCCGTGCAGTATAATACGTCCCTCTTGTGCTAAGCTCTTGTACACTGAATCTGCACAAACCTTCAAGGACAACTATGTATGTGACCCTTCCACTTGGTTTCTCCACTCCTCTTGACAAATGTAACGCACGAGCTGCAACTCCCCTGAAGGAGGAAATAATCTATCATGCATATTTGAAAAACCAACAAATGCAAAAGACACCAATCATAAAGTTGAGTGATTAAATCATAAGTGAAATCAAAGAGCACACGAAGGTAGCAACTAGCCATGAAGGTGCGAAGAGCCAAATGGAATAGAAAGTTAAGGATGTGCAACAAAATAGCAGTTGGTTTTTACTGGCAGCAAAACCAGACACCAAAAAGGTTGCCTCATCAGTTTAAGGTTACCTGGTATGCCAATGAATGAATTCCTGCTGATTTTTCCCATCGAACTTGTGAGAATCTGATGTACCCAGATGAATTTTTGAGCTTCCCTCCCCCGAATCAGTCGCTACACCTGGAAGGGGAATAAAGTTTCATTTCACCTCATACATACCAACAACCATGCAATGCAAACTAACTGATCATGCTAAACACAAAGTTAAAAAATCATGATCACCTGGAGATAACGTGGGACCCACTGATGTTGTCTCTGTGGCATCCCTAACTGGCAAAATCCCAATTAACCCCTTCTCCTCCCTCTGCCATAATTCTTGCTCCACCAGTTTCACACTGCACAGAAAATACCGCTCTCAATGTTTATGAATAAACTAACTCATAATTACCATAAGTGAACCATTCTATTAGCATTTCAAGCAACTGCAGCGTCAAAAACACCTTAGGATACATCCTGATCAACCAGCTAAACATTTTAACATCCCATTCCGACTATAACGAACCAAAGAAGTTGGAATTTGTTTTTTAACTTTGTTTATCTTCGGAGGAACTCCCCCATCGCCACACACGTACGCACCCAACAAAAAAGGAAAAACAAAGAACAAAGAACATGTGAATATGGTTGAATTTGGAAATCCTTCCCATTACAATAATCCCATAGGACCCGATTACAATAATCAAATAGGCCACAGCCCATACGTTTTTAAGTAGCCCATTCGTTCTAGTCTTTGTGGCCCTCGCCATGTAATGCTCAAATATAAGCTTCTACCAAACTTTAAACCAGTTAAGTTAAGCTAGTCTTGAATTGAGCGCTCGTTTTTTCCCCCTCGTCATCTCCTACCAACTACCAAAGCGCTGAAGCATAAAGTTTCAGGCTTTCAGCTACATCATGCTCAATTTTACTTCTTTTTTTTTGTCCCCCAAAATATCCGTCTTGTAAACAACAAACATAGCAGAAAATCGAATTCCAATCGGATTTCAGTTTCCAATTGGCTATGCCAATTAAACCCTAACAAGAAGACGGAATCAAGAATAACCACTCTAACACGGAACTACCTACCTAATTATTTACCGTATTAAACAATCTCAATCGAGAGTCAAATCAAACAATTATCATAATTGAGCTTATACATATGTGTGCACCTGCTGGGTGAGGTGCATCGAATCCGAATAATTGCACCAGGCAACAGAACCTTGTTTCTGAAGGGAAGAATTGCCAGTCGATTCGGGAGCTCGACCGATTCCGCCATAGATGAATAGAAAGAGAGATATGACTTGTTAGAGAATTTGTGCTTATATATGTATGTATGTATGTATGTATATATTTATATGTGTGAACAATAGGAGAGAGAAATTTTTATTTTTTTTTTTTGGTTCGTCGGAATTTCAAAGTACAGGGCAAAGCCTAACAACAGCAGATAATGCAGCAATCGACCAGATCTTCTGGCCCCAGAGAAGAAGGATGAGCATCCAACTTCTACCAACGCCGGGGGCTTACGCGCCCTAAGGCAAATTGCCCCGACGCCGAAGAGAGAAATCAACAACAACAAGAAGAAGAATCAGAAGCAGAAGGAGAAAGGAGAGGAGATGGTTTAGTCAGACACAACTGCTGAATGTCAACGGCTTTCGTTTTTCTCTCTCCTCATTATCGAAATTCTGTACCTGCATTTGTTCCACGATCGGATTAAAAAGTGATACTCCTCGAAGGGACATCTCATCACCCCCTTGTACTTTGTCATATTGCTCAATTACACCCCTACTTCCCGTTTGTGATAAGATTTTGAGGAGATACAGTCAGAAAGACAAAATAAGATATGGATATAAGAGAATCTCCACTCTTGGACCAAATTTTTACTCAAATTTGAGTAAAAATTTGGTCAAAAACTTGATTTGATTCCAACCCTTCTAATGGGAAACTACCATTTTTACCAAATTCTAGTTAAAATTTTGTCAAAAACAGTTTTTTTTTTTTTTCATTTTGGCTCCAAAACTTTCCCACCATTTTGTAAAAACAGTTTTTTTTTTTTTCCCATTTTGCCTCCAGTGAAAACAGTGAACAAATTTCTCATCTTCCTCACCTTCCTCATCTGCCGAAACAATGAAACAAGAGCAAATAGTACACTGATTTGAACAAAAAGAGGGGTTGCAAATTTGGTGAAGGATTTGGTGTTGAGCAAATTTGGTGAAAAATTTGAGCAAATTTGGTGTTGAGCAAATTTGGTGAAGGATTTGGTGAAGGAGTGAAGTGAGTTTTTGGGTAATTTTTACTCAAATTTAAATTTGGTGAAAAATTTGGTCCAAGAGTGGAGATGCTCTAATATGACTATACGAGGAGAGATCATTTGAGAATGAGAGATTGAAAGAAGAGATTAGCTTATCCATACCGAAGGATGCAATATATGAGAGGGTTTTCCATAAATTGGCATGGTCAATTTGCCAATTTGGACGATTTCACCCTTCAATTGAAAATTTCTTCTTTTAAATTGGCTGTAATTAGCCATTTTGAGTGTGGGCAATTGAGTCATTTGGTTTTTGCTAATACCCCTTCCCAACTTTTGTTTTATTTCCCTTTATGTCCCCTTCTTACTTTTTACGCAGAGAGAGAGAGAGTGGAGAGAGCGAGGTGAACCAGCGTGCGAAATCACCGCCTTCCACCACCAGCGTCGACCACCAGGGACAGATATCCTGACTAACAGGCTGGAATCCACTTCAACGAGGCTTGCAAGAATGAACACGAACCAGATAACCCATTCCGAGATTGTCAATTGAGGTATGTAGATCGATTAGGCTGTTTTTTACGTTTGCGAACACTGTTTGGAGATTTCCAGGGGTTTAGGGATCTCGGTTTAGGGTTTTGAAGGTATGATGGCGATCGAAATCAACAGGATGCAGGTTGATTGGATTTGTCGACACATAGGTAATGATTTTCGAGAGGATTCGAGTATTGGGTCTAGGGTTTCGAAGTTGTACGGGATATATATATGGCTTTTCGAAATAGACATATAAATATCATCAAATAGAAGAGGAAATTTGAAAAAAGAAAACTAAAAGGAAGGAAGGAAAATTGAACCTCATAGGGCAAACATGGACCCAGAAAAACCCATTGTTTGTGTCGTTGATGCATCAACCTACGTGGGTTTTTGGGTTCTCAAAGGATTGCTTTCAAAAGGGTATACTGTTCATGCTGCTATCCAGAAAAATGGCAAGATTTCCTCTCTCAATATGTGCAATTTTGTGATACTGAATTGTTGATAAAATTGAAATTTGTTTGTGGGTAGTTTTTGGTTTGTAGGAGAGACAGAAATAGTGAAGAAAATAAGGGATATGGAGGGGATAGAGAAGAGATTGGTGGTTTCTGTAGTGGATGTGTTGGATTATCATAGCATTCTTGAAGCACTAAAGGGCTGTTGTGCTTTGTTCTGCTGTTTAGATAGCCAAGAAGGTATGATGTAAGTTTTATTTCCTGCATAATTGGAATTGGGTATTCTTATTTTAAGTGTTGTTGATTGTGTTTTATTTGTTGCTAATTTGGGTTTGAATGGATAGGATAAAATGGTGAATTTGGAAGTGAGAGGAGCAATCAATGTGGTAGAGGCATGTGCACAAACATATAGCATACAGAAGATTGTGTACAATTCTTCTCTAACGGCAGCAATATGAAGAGAGAATATTTGCTCAGAGAAGGATGTGGATGAAAAGTCATGGAGTAATCAAGATTTTTGCAGGAAAAAGAAGGTATACGCGGATCCAGTTAAAACCCTTTTTTTTTTTTCCCTTTTCTGTGAAATTAGTGGTGTCTATTGGTTTTTGGTTTGCCAAATCATATTTTGCTCACTGTAAATGTTCCAATCTGGTTTAGAAATCTAGAAATTAGCCAATAAAAAAACAAAGCACTTGTAATAGGTTTGCTTGGTTAGAGGAAGCAAGAACTTTAAGCAGTATTCCAAACTCCACTATTTGGTTTGGGAAAAAGAATCAATTAATTGATAGTTTTAAGGTGATATGGAGAGAAGAAATCCTCCACTATAAATTTGAATTAGCCAGCGAAAAACGAACTGATGTAGGAATACAATATCATACAAGGGTGAAATTTTAGTTCAAGAAAGCTTAGTTTAGATTCTGCTTTGATCTATTCAATCCTTTCTCTTCAATATTTGTGAAAAAACCTAAACATTGATCACAGACATGGTCAAATCTTCAGTTTTTTCTCTCTTACTTCTTGTGATATTTTCTCTCTTACTTCTTGTGATATTTTCTCTTAATTGACAGACTGACTGGTATATAGATTGCCTTATGGAGGCCCAGTAGTCTTTATCAGTAATTCACCTCAATATCATGCTGAAGTTTCTCAATGAAGAAAGTATTCATATAGCCGGCCCCAATATGGGATTTAAGGCTCAGTTTAGACAGGAGTTTTGTTATAAATGCCATGATATGAGATTAAAATGGTATTTTATTAGGTTTAAGATATTAAATGGCTCTGTTTTGGGGAAGTACTTCTGATTCAAAAGAAACGATTTTGCTCATTTAGACACTGTGAAACCATAATCCACTTAAAACTCAGAATAGCAGCAGAGTTTTGGCCCTTGACGTCATAGCCGAACATCAACCCCCTTAGCTTATGACCAGTTAAGAAGTGGAACTAATTCATAGGTTGTTATTTCAATGCAAGAGACCCTAGCTTTAAGCATACAGATGAGTAGCCACGCCAAACTCACACCTCTGAGAGAGGGTTAATTAGTGTGTAGATAGCTTGACGCGGTATTGTCATGTTGTGCAATAGATAACTTGTCATACCCCCATCAATTGGCGATTCCATGAATATTATTAATGTTGTATTTCTTTTTTCGATATCATTGAAAGACTATTTGGAAAAAAGAATTCATGTAGCAGACCCAATTGATTGGGACAGAAGACTAGGTTTGCTTTGGTTTCGTATTGAAAGCCTCATTGAGGTGGATGGTAGAAGTGTTAGATATCCTCGGGATTCATGCAATATATAGATAGTTTATCGGTTACTCTACTTCTTCCCGATAAAAGAAATGTCCTATTGCGTTCATGATGTTTCTGACTATTGCGTTCGTGTTGTTTCTGATATACTTAATGCAAGTTAGAAAGCAGAACTTCTGCCCCTAAAAAGCAAAGCTTTTGTTTTCCCTAAAAGTTTCTTTAAATATCTTTGTGTGTTTCAAACTTGTGGGCGCTGAGCCTTTTCCATTAGTATGTCACTACTTAGCTGTTTACACATCCTTTTCCTTTTTAGTTTCAAATGCATGGCTTCCAAGTATGATAGCTATTTTTGCAAAGCAGATTAAATGAAATCTCTCAAAATATGCTATGTCATTAGCACACAAAGAAGCTGATTCAAGATTAATCTGTTGTGTAAAAATGATTCATGCGTTGGTGATTTGTCTTTCCCTATAGAGTTTTAGCTGCATTTCATAGTTTGGATCACGCGTTTTGAATTGCCTTAGTCAATATTCCACCCTTCATGTGACTTATCCTGGATGATTCGTTTATCTTTTGTCGAGAAGCTTTAAACAATGTGTGGATTTCCAAAATTCACTTGCATAACTGCTTATTCTATTCCTTTTCTCATTTTTTCAGGTGACGAAGTCGCATCATACTAATTCTTGGAGTTGATTTCAGTGGGAAAAGAGAGGTCAGTCGCTCACTATAATTGGCATATACTTTTTAGTTTCTCATCCACCAATAGAGGAGAAGAAGAATATTTATGTGTAATGGATTTTGTTAATGCTTTCACGGCATACCAAATTCCAATGCACACTTTTGTTGCATTCTGCTTTATTTATGTGATATTGTAGGATGCATTATCTTGATATCAATAGTTTTACTTTTGTTTAACTTATGATTGGGGATTGAACCGTATGCTTTAACTGTCCACAGCCAAGGCTAAGCCAAAAGAACCAGAATTCAGTTTGGCTGCGGATGCTTTCACACATTTCAAGCATCTGCTTCTGCCAATTACTGATCGAAATCCATGTCTGTCTGAGGGAACTAGACAGGTTATCCCGTTTTTTTTTTTCCTAGCTTTGCCTCTCATATATTTTTGCATCTATGCCTGCACCTTCATTCAGGTTATTATTCCCTTAGGTACCTATTTGGCTCTCCGTTAACATGTTTAAAAAATTCATTACAAGTCTTCCATCCTTCTTGGAGCTTAACTTATGTTATCTTTACTAACTAGATGGATTGGTACATGCCACCTGAGGGTGTGTGTGTTGTGATGGCAGTGCATGCTATAGGATTTGGAGTTTGGACTAGCCCACATTTAGTATTGTGTTTTTATGAACAATAGAATAGTTGAGGTTTCTTACTGTCAATATAGATCCTCATGATCATGTAGCATCAAATGTATTTGTGGTTTTATTAGGTATTACAGCCCTATTTGTATCAATAATAAAAACTTGTATTGTGATCAATTATGCAGTTGTTATTTTAGGTTATCTTCCTTATTCCTTGCTCAGGGTTTTGATTTTCAACCAGGATAGGATAACAGGCCTTCGTCATTTGTGCTGTTACGAAGTGAATCCTGCCATAAGTCGCACACTAATTAAATGCAATTGTTTCTTCAGCTAAGATTTCATGCATACATCCAGTCTTACTCTTGTATTGAGGAAATTCCTGAGAAGCATTTTATCATTTGCACGTTTTCCTTTGGATCTATTAGCATTTTTGTCCTAGATACAATATTCGACTTCTCCTGTCAAATTTTGTATCCGGGAGGACCAAGACAATAAATGCTTGATAGTAAATGTCCTAGAGGCTATGTACATCAATGGTGTATATTAATTAAAGCAATGCCAAACTAACATATATCCTTAAATATGGAAAGCTTTTGGATTTTATTAAGTTCTAAGCTTTACGTTTGAGCAGCGTAGTCATTCTAATGTCCAGTGTTGAAAACCTGTCTTACGCATAGTGTTGGATGATTTTAGATAAACTTCTTGCTGCTGATTAAGTAACTCAATTCCTGCTTTTGTTTGCACCTCGCTCATTTCATGGTTGAATCCTATAACAGGCTGCAGCAACTACTGCTGCTTTGGCAAAGAAGTATGGGGCTGATATTACTGTTGTAGGTATGTTCTAATAACCGTTCGTGTTCTGATTTTGGCAATTCCATAAACTTAATGGTAGAACCAATGTTGACCGAGAAGCTTTTTCTTTCTATATCTCAAGGAATGAACTACCTTTTGCCATTGTATGCTGGAGAGATTTCCAGATTTGAGAACTGGTAAGTGCTTCGATACTTGCTTATTTCTAAATTTGAGGATTGGTGAGTATTTCGAGTCTTGCCTATTTACAGAAAAATAACATGCTTTACGGTTTTTAGTTTATCCTAGATTTAGATTTGATTAATAGTTTTGGGTTTTATGATTTCAGCGTTCGTCAGTGCTTCGTTTTATGATTTACGGAAACACACGTCTTACGTCTTAGTATCATATCACTAGCTACTCTATTCTGTTACAACATTAACTTCTTTTCTGGTCTTAATCCCTTGCATATTACTTCAAATCTGTATAAATCCGTAACTGCTCTTTTACTAAATTTTGAAACTTCTCAACACTGATAAATATAATATAAGATTAGACTATTAATCATGCTATATCATATCACTTTTACATACATCAATTTCTATTTCTTCTGTCCACCTTAAACTTTCTAAACCAATTTCCACCACATCCACAACCCAAATTTTACATACCACATCATTCCACAAACACACGGGCATCACACTCGTGCAACGCACGTAGCGATCTACCTAGTACTTTGTTTGTTGGGTACTTGATATGAGTAGATAAAATCGATAGATATTACTAATTCTTGTTGTGCCTATTTATCACTTTATTTTCGATATGTAATCTGTTAGATAATAAATATCTCTTTTTCTTTATCTTTCTTGATAGTGTAGACACCCCAATTTTGAACCCGGGATACGCTCGTGCATCTCCGATGATGAAACGGATCAATCACGATTACCTGGAACTGGTGAAAATGATTTGAATTTGATCAAAACCAACCAAACTCTACCCAAGCAATCAAGATGTGCCAAACCAACCCAAGCATTGTTGAACCAAGCCAAGCCAGCAATCTGCCATCCATAGCCTTGAGCGCTCAAGCTCATGGCTTTGAGCGCTCAAACCCCTGAGGAGCACCTTGAGCGCTCAAGTTCACAGCTTTGAGCGCTCAACCCCCGTCCAGTCAGCAACTTGCAGAATATCTCATCATGAGATTTCCTGCATGGGAGCGTCTGTGGTTGATCTTATACGATCCTTATACGTATAATACACCCCACCAACTCCGAAAATACACAAAAAATACTCCCAAACACCCAAACCCACTTCTCTCTCTCTCCTTTCTTCCCTCCCACTCACTCTATAAAACCACCCATTGCCCCCTGGTTTGAGGGACGAATTCCACCACTCCTTACCTTCAGTTTCTACCAAAAAACCACTCCTCTCTCTCTCTCTCTCTCTTCAAAACCATCCTTCTACCATTAAAACCACCTACAATACCATCCACAAAACCCAGAAATTCGACCCTTGATCATCTGTCAACCGCCTACATTGTCCAATTCGTACAGAATACAAGCCAAGAACATCCATAATCAACCTCTCAAAGTCCAGAATCAAGCTCAAGTCTCAAACATTTTCCAAAAGGTAGTAAAAACATGTGATAAACTCACTGTTTTGATCTTTCTGAGGAAGGCAAGTGAGTTTAAGCAAGTTCTCTATACTTGCATTGAACTCACAAAGGCCTGAAAGTTGCTTAAAAAACCTTTTCAAATTTGCAGTTACAGCAGGTTTGAGCGCTCAAGCCTCTGGCCTTGAGCGCTCAAGCCCAGTTTTGAACAGGCCACTGTTTTGCTAACATCTGAGCTTTCTTTTGGTTTGATCATTGTCTAGAAGTTAATTGTGTTCATGTAGCTTTCAAAACAGTTTATTTCTACAACAAAATTACATGCATGAATGTAAATTAACCATTTCATAGTGATTAAACATCAAAAAAACTTCAAATTTCTCATGTTTGATTGCAAAACAGTGGCTGTCTGTCATTTTGAAACTTTATTTTATGCCTTTGGTGGTCTTGAGGAAGTAGTAAAATCAGTTTAAAGGTTAAACAGTGGAAAGCCATGTTATGGCTTGAGCGCTCAAGGTCAGATCTTTGAGCGCTCAAGCTGTTCTTGGCCTATTTGCAATTTTCCAGCAATTTGGGTGATGGCTTATGGTTTAATTCTTTGTTAAGTGTATATAAGTTGTCAGTATAGTGTTTGTGATCTGGATCCCTCTCTCTTGCAGAATTGGTTTGAGCGCTCAACCCATGAGCCTTGAGCGCTCAAACTGGTTCTAAAGCAAGTTGGTTTTAAGCATTTTCTGGTAATTTCTAAAGAGAGGTGATGCTTGTGTGATCTTTCTGTGATGTATTTAAGTCTTAAAGCAGCATCAAATATTGAAAACCAGCAAGAAAAATGTTCGGGTGGAATGAGGGTTGAGCGCTCAAGTCACTACCTTTGAGCGCTCAATCCCCATTCTGGAATCCAGATTGCAAACAATTTAATAAGTCTCATGTTCATAATTTCTTGAGTTATTGTACGATTTCTGTTGTAATTTATTTCTGTGAACATTTGTAGTATCATGTTCATTATCCATGTAGATCGCGCGCACAAGCATCCACAGTAAAATCGCATCTCTTGTATATTTTGTTATTATGTGATTCCTGTCCCCAATTCCCCATTTATGTGAATAAATCAAATTTTAAACATTTCCAAAATCCCACAAAATATCAAGTAGAGACCGGTTCACGGACCGGGCGAGAGGGGTGCCGTAAAACCCTTCCCCTCTCGTAACCAAACCCCCGAATCCATGAAATCTTTGGTTCCGCCATGATCAGCAAAATCTTTTTCTATGGGCAATGAGTCATATTTTTATCGGTTTCTCGGGTTCGGACCTCAAACCCGGGTGGCGACTCTAACAAATCACAATCCTTTTCGAGCAATCTCGGTGGGCCGTCCACAAGCTGGCGACTCTACTGGGGATCGTTGGTTAATATATATTTTATTTAATTACACTTGTGCAATTTTTGTTGCACTTGTGTAATTTTATTGAAATATGTGTTAATCAAAGTGGGTTTAATTCGAAAAATATTTTGTGGGATTTTTCAAATGTTTGAAATTTAATTTTTGCATTGCACTTGCATGGTTCTTAACCCCGCTGGCGTGTTTTGGCAATCCTGCCCGGCTTGCCGGTGACAGGGAATCCCGAAATGCCCAGCAGCCCTCGACCGTGATAAATCACATTGTCACTATCGTTTTTAACGGTAGGAGACAGTTTTGATTTTGAGTCCGGGGTACCCTCAGTGACCAAAACCGGCCTTTGCATATAATTAACCATAGAACCCCACGTTTAGTAATCCACCCGTGCGTTAAGTTTACATGCTCCATCTTGTTACGTGCTATGTGTTACCGCTTTTTCTCGCCATGCCATGTTGCATTCATACATTCGCATTGTATATAGTCACTGCGAGCGTCGTTGGTATAGGTTTTCTGTGTACATATCCTATTTGGTTTTAATGCCTTTACAGTTAGTAGAAGGTTGCCTTGGCCCAATGATGAATCGTGCATTCTATATGCGCGTTGTTTCTGCGAGATAGCCTTTTAGGACGGCCGGACGTGGGAAAATTTGGATCATCGAATTCCTAAACAATGATCTAAACAGGTTTAAGGGACCTTGGCCCGAGGAGGGTCAATCGCCCTTAGGCATCTGATCTTAGATCATTGTCGGAAGTGGTATGGACCAGGATTTCCCAAATCCGACCATCCGATATTAAGGACCTATTACTCAAAAAAGAAAACTTGAGGATTGAGGCAATCTTCCAAAACTGTCAATTTTTAGTCTAGGAGACTTAAAATCCACGGAGTTTGAGATACCTCCGGTGTTGGTCGTGCCCGAACGGCCACCGTGATTTGGACTAGCCTTAAGATCATTGATATCTGGATTACAACATCCAAATTGCTTTGTCTCGGATGATCAAGAAAAGTGATTGGCTCTGATTCCAACAAAGTTTGGAGTTTAACCTGCCGAGTAATGGTCTACCCGGGGTGTTGGAAAATCTTCTGTGCAATGATCTTAAGTGAGATTCAGATCCGGTAGACTAACCCTAAGATTGTACATGTAGTCTAGGAGACTTAAAATCCACGGAGTTTGAGATACCTCCGGTGTTGGTCGTGCCCGAACGGCCACCCGTGTTTCGGACTAGCCTTAGAATCGATTGTAACTGGATGGCAACATCTCATTGCTTTGTCTCGGATGGTTAAGAAAAGTGCTACGTCATCAACATCTAGGTTTAGGTTGAAACGCCGTACTCACCGAGTAATGACTTACCCGTGGTGTTGATACAATCTGCTGTGCAAACGATTCTAAGTGAGTTCCGGAACCGGTAGACTAATTCCTAAGGCTAGAAATAAGACTAACTCCGTGAGTTAAGTTGTGGCGAGACGATAGTGAGTATTCATGATTCATTCATTTCGTGCATAGTAGACACATCGAGTACACATCTGAGTCCGGTTTTTGCTTTATAATCAGTTCTTGAATCATTGGGCCTGCAAAGAAAAAGAAGACCTTACCTGTTTGGACTCGACCTCCTGGACAAAGATTGTCTAGATCTTTATCACCAAAGGCCGAGACAAGTATGGCAGAAGAACAGAGACAAAACCCCCCAAATGAGTTTGAGCAACTGAGAAAGGAAATGCATGATGAGAGGGTCCGAAATGACACCCGAATCGCTCAACTGATGGCAATTATGGTAAACATCCAGGGTCGACTTCCCCCACCGCAGCAGCGAGTACATGATGATGAAGCTCGGGATCAGGAGATTCCCAATGATGAACATCCAGAACAGCCTCCTCCCCCTGAAAATCCTCAGCTGGCTGAAATGCTAGCTAAAATACTTAAGCTGGAAGAATCTGTGACTAAAAGTGAAAAGCGAGCCATTACCGGCTTTGACATGAACAAACTCTGCATCTTCCCAGGTGCAAAGCTTCCCAAGAGGTTCAAGCATGTAGATTTCGAGAAGTTTGACGGGACTGGGGACCCGAGAGGACACATTCAAGCATATGTAAGCTCCCTCTCGTTACAAGAAGTTGATGAGCCTGCTATGGCACAGATGTTTCACGAAACCCTCACAGGGCCTGCACTCCAGTGGCTCTTATCCCTTGACATTTCAAAGAGACAAACTTGGGAAGAAATGGTGGCTGCTTTCATTAAGCAGTATGAGTATAATGTTCAACTCAAAGTCACCACTCGAGAGCTTGAGAGCATCAAGATGAAGGAAAGGGAATCTTTCGCAGATTTTGTGAAAAGATGGAGAGTGAAGGCTGCGCAGATGACCGATCGTCCCAGTGATAAGGACCAAATGCGCATCATAACCAATAACCTTCAACCTGATTTGGCTCAGTACATGGTCATGGCCCAAGCACATAATTTTGAAACCTACTTTGAGATGGGTCTGTCGATTGAAGAAGCTCTACAAAGCGGGATGCTAAAGAAAGGAGACTCATTCCCCAAACCAAAGCGAAACTACATTGGGAACACATCTTCCCTGTATGCGAACCCCAGTTACACAGCCGGTACCTCATCCAACACCATGAATCACCAATCCCATAAAGCCGAACCCATAAACGCCATCTTATCTCAACCAATCCAATCAATTCAACCACCACAAAATCAAAGAGGACGGCGAATCTTCACCCCTCTTCCCTTACCTTTACCTGTTGTTTTCGAACGGCTCGTACAACAGGGAAAAATCAAACCTCTTCAGCCAACTCCACCTCCACAAAATCCCCCGCCAACATATAACCCTAACACCTTCTGTATATTTCACCAGACACCCGGTCATCCCACTGAAAGATGCCAGCGCCTGCGTCATGAGATTCAAGATCTCATTGACAACAAACAAATCCGAGATCCCACTGAGAAGACCAATATCCTCACAAACCCTCTGCCAACCCACAAAAGGAATGCCGACATAGGTCAAATTACCTTTAGCTCCACTCAAAAAGACCTAAAATCCACTCCGTTTGACCCAAGCCAGTTCATCCTACCCGAAACAGACCCCAAGCCCATTGTGCCAATACCTGTTGAGCACGAAGTATGCTTTCTAGACATCCACTTGGATCCCACTGTGTGGCAAGAATGGGGTGATTTGATAATGGCAATGGAAGCTCGGGAGTATGAGCAGATGGTGGCCAACAATGTGGCAAATGAAGAAGTTTGGCCGCATAATGAACTGCTTAATGAAGGACTTCCATTTGGTGCAATGATTAACCTACTTTGGGATCCGATGTTTGAGGATCCACTGGATGGATTTGCGCTTCCCAACCTATTTGAACCATTGCCTATGCTACAAGATCAACAACCTGTGGAAGAAGGACAAGGACAAAATTGGCAAGAAGAGAATAGGGCACCCGATGGTGCACAAGAAGATGAATGGGACCCCACACCTAATGAATGGCAGCTCATGGACCCTAACGACCCTCTGGATGGATCCACACTTCCCATGTTCTTCGAAGAAGCATATTTTCCAATGCAACCACTATGGGAGGGTCGCCCTGATTTCTCCATGATGAGTGAGTACGCAATAAATCGAATGACGGAAGGGATAGAGTTCACACCTTATGACTACATAGTTGATGAAAACCTTCCAGTACCCCGAGTGCAAGTCCCGGAGGACTGCAACATCATGGTTTTAAATGGAGGCCTACCCGATGTTTGGGGACAGCAAATGGAAGAAAATGTTGTAGCAAATATGTGGGCCAATCAGAATGAAGGCATAGCACCGTTGTGGGTCGGAAACAATGAGGTTTGGGCTGTTAACGAGGCTGCCATGGAAAATGGAGATGTTTGGAGTGAAGCGACTGTGGAAGGAATTACCAAAGGTTTGGAAGGAACCAGTATTGCAAAGGGAAAGAGAAAGGCGGAAGGGGATCTTGTCGATTTCTACACAGACTACACTGATTTATGGGGAGATGACATCGACTCGGTTCTTCATCTTCTTCGGAGTGGTCGGTTTTATCAACCACCTCAGAGGTTCACTGGAAACACCTCCAACCCACCACCAAATACTACAAACCAGCTACCATTCAACCTAGCTCCACAAAACAACCCAGCTCCACAAAATAACCCAACTCCACAAAATAACCTAGCCGCACCAGACAACCTTAGTGACCCAATCGCTAACCCAGCTGATTTCCAAAATCTCTTTAACCCAATAACCAACCAATCCCAAGCTACCTCTACTGCCAACAGTCGTGTTCTCCGTCCGAAGCCTCCGCCAACCAATGAGGAAAACCCCATCCAGAAACAACTTGAGAAAACCCCAGCCGCTCTTACCATTTGGGGATTGCTTATGAGCTCCAATGAGCATCGTCAGAAACTCGCTCAAACATTATCCTGCATGGAAATTGCGCCTGATATCACCCCTGAAGCCATGATGGCCGCTATTGTCACCAAGCCTACCATTGCCACTAAGCCAACCAAACATGTTGTAACCTTTACCGAAGCTGACCTGCCGCTTGAGGGAACTGACCACAATAAGCCTTTGCATGTCACCATGAAGTGCATGGGGAAATGGATCCCGGTTGTATTGATAGACAATGGGTCAGCACTCAATGTATGCCCTCTTCGAACAGCTTTATGTTTGGGACTCAAACCAAAGGATTTCACACCATCTAGTCTCACTGTTCGGGCTTATGATAACACCCGTCGCAATGTGCTGGGGACTGTTGAAATGGAGATTGCTGCAGAGGGGTTTAAGTCAACAGTTGAGTTTCATGTGCTTGAGATCCCAGCTTCGTTCAATTTGTTGTTGGGACGTCCCTGGATGCATCGATCTGATATCATGGCAGTTCCATCCACCTTGCATCAAAAGGTTTTGCTCGGTTTGGAAAGTGGGACAGTTGCCCTTTACGGAGATACAGGAATTCGCCCTCATGCTGAAGACAATGCTCCTTTGTTAGAAATTATGCATGATGAGAATGATGTTCAGCTTGGGGGCTTTGCTTTCGATACGTCTGGTGGTGTGTTTACGCTTCGTATTGATGACGATTTTTCAATCAGCACCACAGCTCTCGAGATGATGAGAAGAATGTCTTATCTGCCAGGCACGGGCTTAGGACGAACTCACCAGGGGGTGGCTCAGTTTCCAGAATTCCCTTCTCAGCGAGGCCGTTTCGGGTTGGGATATGAACCTACACTGAAAGAGATGCAAAGGGGGAAGACCAATGGAGCAAGTAGCAGTGCAAACCGTCGGATTCGCTTTGTTGGAGAAGGGTCGAATGCACCTTATCGCGGCCAGCCTGAGCCGTTTGTAAATGAAATAAGTGGAAAGGTACACCCCGGGTTCGAAATCTTTGCTAACGATGCTTGGGACAGCGAAGATGAACATGAAAAGGTCGAGAAATTGGTGAAAGACCTTAAAGCAGATTGGATGGAGGCTTTGGATGGTGGGGTCTTGATGTCAATGTTCGATGAGGTCAGTCTGACAGGTAAGGATGAAGAAGAGCCAGCTGTGATGATGCTCGGACAGGAGGCCCTCGATGATCCCAGTGTGCTGATAGTGGATGCAGTCGGTGAATACAAGAATTGCACTTTCACTCCTGTTGTAAAATTTACCAATGCATTCACTAAGTTAGAGTTCGAGTCTGAGTCAGGGTTTGAATTTGGCTGTGAGTCGGAGTTTGTGCCTCTTGGCCCTCCACGTCGTCATTTCTATTTCGAGTTTGAGTCTGATGCCATGTACTGTGCCCCAGAGGGCTTTGTTAATGAAATAAACGGTGATTTCGCTTACTTTGCTGTTCCCGAAATAAATTGTGTTGACCCTGACAATGATGAGACTGAGTTCGAGGGAGAAATACCCAAAGAACTCAAGTCTCTAATCGAAAGGGAAAATGAAAGGCATGCTCAGCCAATAAAAGAAGAAGTTATTTCAGTTAAATTGAGGGATGAGGAGAATCCTCGCATGGTTCAAATCGGTTCCGGGTTGTCTACTGAGGAACAAGAACTACTCGTCGATTTACTCAAAGAATTTGAAGATGTCTTTGCTTGGTCCCACGCAGATATGCCCGGAATCGATCCTGAAATTGTGCAACATCGAATTCCCCTGTATCCTGATGCAAAACCGGTAAAACAGAAATTGAGAAAAATCAGGCCAGATTGGGTTGAAAAAGTCAAAGAAGAAGTCACCAAGCAATTCAATGCCGGCTTTTTGATGGTAACTGAATATCCACAGTGGGTTGCAAATATTGTGCCGGTGCCCAAGAAAGATGGAAAAGTCAGGGTATGCGTAGATTTCAGGGATTTAAACAAGGCCAGTCCGAAAGATGATTTTCCCTTGCCACACATTGATGTATTGGTAGACAACACGGCAGGGCACGCGCTGCTATCATTTATGGATGGTTTTTCGGGATACAATCAGATTTTGATGGCACCAGAAGATCGAGAGAAAACGACCTTCACCACTGAATGGGGGACGTTCTGTTATCGGGTCATGCCGTTTGGATTAAAGAACGCAGGGTCGACTTACCAACGGGCTGCAACAACTTTGTTGCATGATATGATGCATAGAGAAGTTGAGGTATATGTGGATGACATGATTGTAAAAGCCAAGGAAAGGGAAGGACATCTTCCGGCGTTACGCAAGTTCTTTGAAAGGATACGGAAGTATCGGATGCGCCTCAATCCACAGAAGTGCACATTTGGAGTCACCGCAGGGAAAATGTTGGGGTTTATGATCACTACCCGAGGGATTGAAGTTGATCCAACGAAAATCAAGGCGATATTAGAAATGGCGCCACCAAAGACGGAAAAAGAGGTTCGGAGTTTTCTTGGGAAAATTCAGTTCATCAGCAGATTCATCGCCAAGTTGACTTCAACTTGCGAGCCGATGTTTCATTTGCTCAAGAAAGGGGTGCTGTTCAAGTGGGATGACAGGTGCCAAAAAGCCTTCGAATCAATTCGGCAGTATCTTCAAAGTCCCCCAGTATTGATGCCGCCGACACCTGGAAAGCCGCTGATTCTGTATTTATCAGTAACACAGTCTGCAATGGGTTGCATGTTGGCACAAGAAGGTGAAGCAGGTATCGAGAAGGCAGTGTATTATCTAAGTAAGAAAATGGTCGGAGCCGAAGAAAGATACACTTCTTTGGAGAAGACTTGTTGGGCTCTTGTATGGGCCTCTAAAAAGCTAAGGCATTACATGTTAGCTTATTCGGTGGTGTTGATTTCTCGAATGGACCCCCTCAAATATCTGTTCGAGAAACCGGCACTCACTGGAAAGTTGGCACGGTGGTTGCTCTTATTGGCCGAGTTTGAACTCAAGTATGTAACGCGAAAATCAGTGAAAGGCAGGGCTGTGGCAGAATTCTTGGCAGATCATCCGATTGAAGGACCAGAAGATACGGAATTCCAATTTCCCGATGAACACGTTATGACAGTAACAGAGGATGTTTGGAAATTGTACTTCGATGGAGCTGCAAATCAGAGAGGATTCGGGATCGGCATACTATTGGTCTCACCAGAAGGGCCGCACATTCCCCTATCTTTCAAATTAAATTTCGAAGTTACCAATAATCAAGCAGAATATGAAGCGTGCATTGTTGGAATGGAGGCTGCTTTTGAAATTGGGGTTAAGAAGTTGGAAGTGGTTGGAGATTCGAATCTAGTAGTTTCTCAAGCCAATGGTGATTGGAAAGTGCGAGAGGAAAAGTTGAAACCATACCACAAAGACCTCGATGACCTGATCCATCGATTCGAGCAAGTTACTTTTACACATATCCCAAGAATGAAGAACCAGTTTGCTGACGCTCTAGCTACTTTGGCGTCCATGGTGGAATTGCCTGTGGGAGTGAGAATGAGACCAATCATGATTGAGCAAAGGAATAAGCCGGCATACGAGTATGTGATGAATGTTGGCGAAATTGACGATGGCCTGCCTTGGTACCATGATATCTGGAATTTGGTTGAGAAAGGAGAATATCCAGAAGGAGCAAACAAGAAAGATCGAATAGCATTACAAAGATTAGCTTCGCAATACATCCTCTGCGGTGGAAGGTTATACAAAAGGTCGTATTGTGGCATGCATAAGTTATGCATCTACGGTGATGACACGAAAAGGGTGATGGAGGAAATTCACGAAGGAATCTGCGGTCCTCACATGAGTGGATTAATGATGGCAAAGAAGATTCTGAGGCAGGGGTATTATTGGTCGACTTTGGAAACAGACTGCGTGCAGTATGTGCGGAGATGCCATAAGTGTCAGGTCCACGCTAACCTCATGCACGTGCCGCCATCTGAACTTCATACAATGGCAACGCCTTGGCCTTTCTCAGTATGGGGGATAGATGTGATAGGGAAAATCACGCCACCAGCATCGAACGGACACAAGTTTATATTGGTGGCAATTGATTATTTCACGAAGTGGGTAGAGTCGGCCTCTTACGCTACATTGACCGCAGTACAAGTGGCTCATTTCATTAAGCAAAACATCATCTACCGATACGGGGTTCCTAATGCCTTCGTGTCAGACAATGGTGTACATTTCAAAGGAAGAGCAGCAGAGGTGCTTGAGGAATTCAATGTTCAGGTTCACAAGTCAACAGTATACAGACCACAAACCAACGGGGCAGTAGAAGCAGCAAACAAGTCAATCAAGAACATCTTGGAGAAAACCATCGAGTCATCCAGGGATTGGCATGAGAAGCTGCCATTAGCATTATGGGGGTACCGCACTTCGATCCGAACTCCAACAGGGGCAACGCCCTATTCACTGGTTTATGGAATGGAAGCAGTACTTCCTATTGAACTTGAAGTACCATCCCTGAGGGTGATGATAGAAAGTGAGATTAACGAAGCCGATTGGTTGAGCGACAGATTCGCAGAGCTAATGTTGTTTGATGAAAGGAGGTTGCGGGCATTGTATCACATCTAGGGATATCAGAGAAGAATTGCCCGCGCATTCAACAAAAAGGTGAAATCCAGGGATCTGATTGAAGGGGATATGGTGGTGAAGGAAATTCGGGCACCGATATTCGATCCGCGGGGAAAATTCAGGCCAAAATGGGCAGGACCATACATCATCAAGACTATCCTCGACGGTGGAGCAGCAGTGATCCTTGATCTGGATGGTAACGAGTTCAGCAATCTTGTCAACTTGGACCAACTCAAACGATATTACCCCTGAGAGATGCTCGTTGGGCGGAAAATCGCAAGGGCGAACTGACCCAAGCAAAAATTAGAGCAAGCCTGCTAGTCTGAAAACCCACACTGGGCAGTCTAGGCAAAATTTAAGGCGAAAATTCAAAAGAAGCTCGCTGGACCGAAAACCTGAAAAGGCGGTACCAGGCAAAACTTAGAGCACAAAAAGGAGAGTGTTAATACCCGAGTGAACCTTTCCCTGAACTACGCCATGACCTGATTCCTTGAAAAGTGATACGTAGGCAACCCTATTTGGGGTTCGGTCTAAATCTGATGAGTTGGCCCGCAATTTTGGCGATATTTGAAGGGGATAGCATATGGAACTAGATGAACCAAGAGGGGGAAACCCTTCATCGTTCAATTTTATTCAAATCACTTCTTCGATTACATAAGCTGAGCATAAAATAAAAAAAAAAAACACCATTTATTTTGGGAAACAGCCTAGTGGGTCAGAAAGGAAGTTGTGCTAATTTCTTCAGCGTATGGCCCTCATCTGCATCCTCATCCAATCTCTGTAGTGTCCATTCAAATGAATAGTTGGGTAGGGATCAGGAGCCCAAACAACCCTGTGCCTCCAAGAAGTACGATAGCGCTCAAGAACGGAATGTTTGAATACGGGAAGGCAGAAAGTAGCAAGAACTATATACTCTACTTCTTGGCGAATGCAGTATTGACGGAGAATACGCTGTGGAAAATAATATGCATAACCTTGCAGTCCCGCTAAAATCACCCACGTGTCTCCCATGTGATTGGCCGTCATATCTGGCAAGGGCAACCAATGGCACCTCCAAGTGATGTGATCCTCTTCCAATGATCTGAAGAAGTCAACCCATTCATCTTCATCAGGCTCGTCATGCACAAACGGCCTACTCACCCAAGTCCGGGGCTTGTAAACCCAATCACCTGCTGGCTCCCTCAAAAGCCCAACCTTGTCACACAGCCATATCTACAAAACCAAAAACACCCAAGTCAAAGTCAAAACCAAAGCCAAACAACCAAAAATCCCCCAAAATTCCCAAAAACCCAAAGCATCCAAACCAAATAAACCAAACCTGAAGCAAAAGCGGACTCCCAGCAAATGTATCTGTTCTCCCAGTTTTAACCGCATCCAAGCCCATGATTGTTTCAGCCAAAACCAAAGGAACCACATCCCGCCGCTGTTCGATCTGAGCAGCAACACCGACAATGGCAGAACTGGGATGGCCATCACCGGGGACCAACAAGTATAATGCCAAGAGGCACATGCAAAGTGCAAACATGCGTCTGCTCTGAATGGTAAAATCTAAAAGGTCGCCTGTTGGACCGTAATCCGCAAAAAGACGAAGGATGTTGAGAGTCTCGTTACGAATCAAAAAGCGTGCAGCACCATTCCCAAGACCAAGCTTCCTGCTGAGAATGTTGGCGTAATTTTGACGGATGGGCGGTATGACGGGATCAGCAAAAGCATTACCGCCAAGATATGCCTGAAATTCTTCGACGGTCGGGCAAAGTTCTTGCATGCCGAAGCGGAACACATGGAGCTCTGAATCCCAACAGCGGACGGCGGCACGGAAGATGTCCTGGCAAATAGGAAAAGTATGGAGGTGGCGAAGGGCATTAAGGCCAAGACCCCGAAAGTTGAACCAATCGATGTTTTCAAGGCTAGCAATCCAAGTGTTGATAATGGAAGGATCAAGGGAAGCCATGTTTGGGGCAATGAAGAATTATTGAGAAATGTATATGGAGTGAGAAATGAGAATTGATGTAGAAATGGTGTGTGGAAAAAGCTTGATCATGAATAGTATTTATAGGGGACTTGTGAGGAACCTTACAAATTTGCCATGCAACATTGGAAATCAAAGATTACATTTTCAAGATGGTCAATTGCATGTTTCCAAAGTATTTGTGTTTGAAAATTTGAAAATGCATTGGAAATGCATGGCATTTGTGGGGAAAATGTGAAAAGACCTTGGGAAGGTGTTGTTCAAAGCTTGAAAGGTGTTATAGCAGAGCAACAAGACATTTGGGGCAGAGGAAACCATGCAAAAGAGTCCAAAAATGCATTGGGAAGCAATACCACAAACCAGCCCAGCACAGGCATTGAGCGCTCAAGGTCAGAGAGTTGAGCGCTCAACTTCCCCCAGACCACCTTGAGCGCTCAAGGTGGTGAGCTTGAGCGCTCAAGCCCCATTGAGCGCTCAAGGCCTGCAGAAAATGCAGCAGACTGCAGCAGCTGCATTATTGCCCGTTTGATGCCCGAGACTTCTTCTAAGCTTCTTAAACCTCATTTAACACCCAAGCCAAGTTTCAATGAGCATTTGTGACTTCACGGAACGTCCCGTACCCCGAGTTATCAAGCCGATACGTGTACGGATACGAGATACAAGCTTAAAATGGCCACTCAAAATGTTCAAATCCATTTCCAAGCCTTGCTAGCCATATCCAATCATTGAAACACGTGTCGGAAGGCACTTTTGACTTGTCGAAACATTTCCCGGGGCAATTCTTCAAAGACTCAAGGTTTTGAGGTTCCGACGGCTCATTCAAGCAATGAAATAGCGGTCATCACCGCGTCAAAAATGGTTTTAGAAGTTTTCTTGATGAATGGTCACGGTCCCAGGGGCATTTATGTCATTGTTGACTTGGTCAAGGTGGTAACATGGTAATTCAGTACATGCAAAGAGGCTCATGAAGCATCTTACTTTCAAATTTGCCTTATGAACATCAAATTCCGTTCTAAGGTCACTTGGTATAAATTGTTATTGATTGCTTATACGCGGGAAGTGTGTCAAGTTATGCGTCATGTAAATACATCTTCCGGTTGTACATAAATTCAAATAATCATGTTTTGTCCAAATTCTCGAACATGTTAGCTTTTCTTAAAAGTTGAATTTTAAAACTTTATACTCGGATGTTTGAATTCAAGAGTTTGGTGGATAAATCGCGTACATTCTACAACAGGTTGTTTGTTTGTACAATCAAAACAGCAAGTAATACAACGAACAATGAAAGTGCAAATCATGTGCATAAACTGAACTAAATCCATGCAAGGCAAAAACATCAAGTCTGTACAGGGCACACGACGCCCAATGAAGAAATCCGCAACTGGGGCACGCAGGCCCAATCCATCTATCTACTGGGGCACGCAGGCCCAATCAAAAAGAAAAGATATAAAAGCAAAAACAAGACTCTAAGCTACTCTATATCTACTGTGTACTACTCCGCCTCATCCATCGTCTCGTCCGAGCTCTCAGTCTCGTCCCCCTGCCGCTGCTCCAGTCTCTCCTGCCGGGAAGAGGGATAGTTAGCGTCATCAACGCTGTCATCGCTCGAGCTCGTGGTCTCAACTATCCCTCCAGGTGCTACCTCCACCCTCTGACGGGTCGATCTCCGTGGCCTCACCTCCGCAGGCTTTGAACGCCCAAGCCGCACAGTCGTGTCTCCAGGACCACCAGCTCCGTCATGTGTCCTCTTTCTGATCACGGGCGGCTGCATCATCAAGCAAACAAGGATCAGTACATGGTATAGTCAAGGAATTGAAAGCACAAGGAAGGTAAATTGCATACCGGTGCGACTCTCAGTCGGGACGGACCAGGAGCAGCAGGAGGTACTGGCTCGCCCTCCCGGCGGATAGTAACCTCCTCTCCGGCTATGAGGCGGCGAATCAGGACGCGCAGTCCTCGGTTCTGCTCATACAAAGTCTGTACCGCCTCATGTGAAACCTGCAAGCACATCAAAATTTGAGTCATCAAGTACATTTGGGCAATCATAATTGAAGTTCACAAATTGAAAGAATGAAGTGTTTCTTACCGGTGCTGCAAGCCGCGGGAAGTCTGCTGGAGGCCTTGGGATGTCTATGTCCCCTATCTCACCCCCGGCAGAGGTGACGCGCACCCACCACCTAGCCCCTGCTATCTCCTGAGATGAGGTACCAGTACCCTCACCTCCTGCCACCCCGCCAGCTGAGGCGCGCGCCTTCGCGGCCTTCTCTCTCTCCATCCTCTCCATCCACTCTGCCGCTCTCAGGGGACCGGCCAGATACCTGCTCTGGTAGTCGATATAGCTCAAAGCAGGGCGCAGATACTGGCGCAAATCCAGGTCAGGCGTCGTGTAGCGCTCAATCTCCGCCAGTGTATATCGAGACGTCATCAGCACCCGGGGAGGAAGGCGTCCTGGCACCTGTGGTTTATCGGCCCGTATCGACTGGCGCAGCACCCTGTCACCAAGGTACCAGAACCAGCCGTACTGGCACTCGAGTAGGACCCTCCCTCTCGTGAGCTCCCTGCTCCGAGCCAGGTAAGGCTCGTCAACGGCATCCCATACTTCCCAGCGAACCTGCAAGAGTTGTTAAGAGCATCAGTAATCAAATGTGAAATAGAACAAAAGCAAATTGAATACATGAGAAAGAGTTCGATATTTACCAGAGAAGCGGCGAGTCTGTCAAGTGAAGCACGGAGAACGTGGATGTTCCCCCGTGCTGTGCCGCCGTAGCGGAAGCCTTCACCCCAGCACAATGCCCGGGGGATGACGTTCGGGTCCTGGTGCCGTGTCTCAGGGGGGTGTAACCCCAACACCTCGTAAGCCCAGAGCTGCAATGGAAATAACGAATCAGTCAATTAGTGCGAATTTTGATAATCAAGTGCGAGTATTGAAATGCATGCAATTAAATTTGAAACTAAGAGTTTTGAGTTTACCTCCCAGACGCTCCACAGTCCTGAAATGCCTGTCCCTTTCCGCCTAGAGACAGCATTCATGAACGCGTAGCAGCTTCCCAGCGCCGCCCCACCCCAGTCATATCTCGCCGCCCTGGCGAAATCTCTCAACCCTCCGAGATAGGAGAGGTGCACCCTGTTACGCCTGTTTGGGTACAGTGATGCCCCAAACAAGTATAACAAGTAGCACCTCGCCTTCCGTGCAGCATCCTCCTCATCGGTCGGCTCGCCCAATCCCTTCGTCTTGAATTGGCCATATGTGGCCGTCTCCCCCTCCTTGTTGGGCACGAAACCCAAGAACCACCTCAGCGCTGCATCATCCCTGCCAATCCCAGAGTCAAACGGGATCGGGTCTCCTCCTACCTGCAGCCCCGTGATCGCTGAGAAGTCCAGCGGCGTCATCGTCGCCTCTCCGAAGGTAAGATGGAAAGAACTCGTAGAGTCCCTCCACCTCTCGGCCAGTGCTGTCACCACAGCATGGTCGTGCTGTGTGCCCGTGAGAGTCGGGATGAACCTCCCAAACCCAGCCAGATCCACCAGAGCTCTCACAGAGGCATGCAGCTGCTGGTATACCTCCCAACTTGAGCCCATGCCTCCATGAGCCTTCAAGCGCAAGTCACTCTACACACAATCAACAGACAGTCAAGCAATCAAATGTCAGTCCAATCTCTTATCCAAATCCAGTCATCAACAAGCAGTAATTCAATCATTCAATGCAAATCAGGATTATTAAAGTGCGTGAAAACAATGAAGCAAGGAAGTAAAAGCAAGTGTACCGTCAGGCAGTCTGTCGAAAGGTGGACCTCGGGATCCAGTAGCACCTCCTCTCCAAAGTACAACTCCCGTTGGGGAGTGTAAGCGTCTGAAGCGGAAGGCACGAAGAGGTGCACCGGTGGAGCGTAAGTCGCCGCATCGAAAGCTGGTCTCCCCCTCCTCAACCACAGTCTAGCAGCCGGACCACCGTCACTCTCCGTCCAGCTGCCCTCTCCTCCTCCTCAGCCTGTGTCCTCGCCTCCTCCGCCGCCTCCTCTGTCTCAAACTCCTCGCAAAAAGCCCTCGCCGCCTCATCCTCAGCGGCGGCCTCCCGTAGCATCGCCACCTCTCTCTCTCTGCTCTCAACTACAGCCTCCCTCGCTGCATCTAAGATCCCCGGGGCATCTGCTGCGGCCGCCATCACCACCTCCGGCGGCGCGTGCTCAAGATAATCCTCCCGAGAAATCCCAACCGGTCCCTGATCCGCCGGTCTACTACTCTGACCCCGAGTCAGTGACTCCCCACCAATCACCACCGCCTTCCCCCTATCCACTCCGCTAGGCTGCTGGCGAGGTCTCGGCTCTATCCTCCAGCGGTCAACCCTAGTCCTGGTGACCCCGCTAGTACCCTCCGCCCTATCCCCGCCATCGCCACCGCTCGTCCCCCTCTCCTCAACTGTATCCTCACTACCGTCGCTGTCCACGTCATGGACCTCCACCATCTCCATCCCCTCTCCCCTCTCCTCTACTCTCTCCGGTGCCGGGCCACCATCACCACTACCCTCACCACCGTCACCACTACCCTCACCACCGGCACCACTACCCTCACCACCGTCACCACCACCATCACCACCATCAACCTCACCATCACCACCATCACCACCATCACCACCTTCACCATCACCACCACCTAAACCACTACCCCCACTGCCGCCTTCTCTCTCCCTCTCTCCTTCATCGTTTCCTCCTCTCTCAACCGTCTCCACGGCCGTAGATGACGGCGCGGCCTCTGATGGCCCCTCAACCGCCGGGCCAGGGCCTTGAGCGCTCAAGCTCGGTGGTGGCAAAACCTCAGCACCACCGTTGCCCTCTCTCGCCGTCGGCGAGTCCACCGGAGGTTGTGATTCGTCGGGATACTCCATGGAAATTGATCAACACCTCAAAATCGAGCCCTAATCGACTGGAATCGAACCGAAATTGATCGAAATCGTACGGGAAAACCCTAGAATTTGGGGGTTTTGATTTTTCAATAAATTTGAGTGAAGAAACGAGTGGGTTTAGATCGGATTCGCTAGAGGTATACACGGTTTTAATCTCTGGAAGTTTTGAAACGTTATGAGGTTTAATCGGAGTAAAATCGGAGTTTTAAACGGACGTTATGTTTCTGAACCGTCGTCCCCGATCAGGGGTTCAAGCGCTCAAGCTGGATCTTTTGAGCGCTGGAGGGTCAACTTTTGAAGTTGAGCGCTCAAGGATTTGGAGTTGAGCGCTCAAGGTAGGGTTGAGCGCTCAAGGGGGAGGACCCTGAGCGCTCAAACCCAATCCTGGCAGGATTCTTGGCTTCTTTTGCAAGCTTTGCAGGGGCATTTTGGGCATCCTTTATGATTTGTAGGTGTACTTTGGACTTGTTGGTCCCAATCAACTGAACGCGCAATGATCCAAGGATCTAAAATCTTGGTAATTGGTCGCGCTAGACCGTGTTAATCAATCAAGATGTGTTGTGTATCATGTTTTCGCGTTAGCGTATGCGCGAAGTGTTTTGACTGCGGTCTGAGAGCTTTATGCTCATTTAAATCATTTTCTGAGGGCCACGTGCTCGTTTAAATCATAGTTCACCAATCATGTTTTCGCGTTAGCGTATACGCGAAGTGTTTTGACTGCGGTCTGAGAGCTTTATGCTCATTTAAATCATTTTCTGAGGGCCACGTGCTCGTTTAAAATCATCTCTTGAAAGCCACGCGCTTGTTTTAAATCATGTTTAACCATCGTGTTCCAAGTCAATCTCATTAATCATCCGAGTTTTTTTTTTTTTTTTTTTTTACTTAACTGTCGTGCTGCTAAAACCATCACATTTATGTGTTTGGTTCAATAGCGTATCGATTGTCTCGTTGCTCAGTAGACAATCATCTTATCATTGGCTATCTTGTTGCTCAAGGGATAGCCCCATTAAAATTAGCCTCCCCGTTGTTCAGAGGGTAGCTACACTCAATCACAATCACAATCACAATCACAATCACAATCACAATCACAATTATTTGTTTCATTTGCTAAGGCGTTTCACGACCCGGGAAGGCTCGTTAATTCGCGTTGTATCATTTATCCTGAGGGACCAAACTTTTTGATTAATTGTCCTGAGGGACAGGAGAACCCATTGCATTTATTTGCATATGCCCCCAGGAACTACGCCGGTCTGATCCCTACAATGGGGTACGTAGGCAGCCTGAATGGCACGACCGACTGATTTTTAATGTTTCCTTTTGGCAGTTTGAGATGTATTACGGATAAAGAGTTGGGTTGTCTATATCTTGGACGTTACTCATACCAAATCAATGGTATCGAGTCTCATCCAAGAGGGGCAACTGTAGACACCCCAATTTTGAACCCGGGATACGCTCGTGCATCTCCGATGATGAAACGGATCAATCACGATTACCTGGAACTGGTGAAAATGATTTGAATTTGATCAAAACCAACCAAACTCTACCCAAGCAATCAAGATGTGCCAAACCAACCCAAGCATTGTTGAACCAAGCCAAGCCAGCAATCTGCCATCCATAGCCTTGAGCGCTCAAGCTCATGGCTTTGAGCGCTCAAACCCCTGAGGAGCACCTTGAGCGCTCAAGTTCACAGCTTTGAGCGCTCAACCCCCGTCCAGTCAGCAACTTGCAGAATATCTCATCATGAGATTTCCTGCATGGGAGCGTCTGTGGTTGATCTTATACGATCCCTATACGTATAATACACCCCACCAACTCCGAAAATACACAAAAAATACTCCCAAACACCCAAACCCACTTCTCTCTCTCTCCTTTCTTCCCTCCCACTCACTCTATAAAACCACCCATTGCCCCCTGGTTTGAGGGACGAATTCCACCACTCCTTACCTTCAGTTTCTACCAAAAAACCACTCCTCTCTCTCTCTCTTCAAAACCATCCTTCTACCATTAAAACCACCTACAATACCATCCACAAAACCCAGAAATTCGACCCTTGATCATCTGTCAACCGCCTACATTGTCCAATTCGTACAGAATACAAGCCAAGAACATCCATAATCAACCTCTCAAAGTCCAGAATCAAGCTCAAGTCTCAAACATTTTCCAAAAGGTAGTAAAAACATGTGATAAACTCACTGTTTTGATCTTTCTGAGGAAGGCAAGTGAGTTTAAGCAAGTTCTCTATACTTGCATTGAACTCACAAAGGCCTGAAAGTTGCTTAAAAAACCTTTTCAAATTTGCAGTTACAGCAGGTTTGAGCGCTCAAGCCTCTGGCCTTGAGCGCTCAAGCCCAGTTTTGAACAGGCCACTGTTTTGCTAACATCTGAGCTTTCTTTTGGTTTGATCATTGTCTAGAAGTTAATTGTGTTCATGTAGCTTTCAAAACAGTTTATTTCTACAACAAAATTACATGCATGAATGTAAATTAACCATTTCATAGTGATTAAACATCAAAAAAACTTCAAATTTCTCATGTTTGATTGCAAAACAGTGGCTGTCTGTCATTTTGAAACTTTATTTTATGCCTTTGGTGGTCTTGAGGAAGTAGTAAAATCAGTTTAAAGGTTAAACAGTGGAAAGCCATGTTATGGCTTGAGCGCTCAAGGTCAGATCTTTGAGCGCTCAAGCTGTTCTTGGCCTATTTGCAATTTTCCAGCAATTTGGGTGATGGCTTATGGTTTAATTCTTTGTTAAGTGTATATAAGTTGTCAGTATAGTGTTTGTGATCTGGATCCCTCTCTCTTGCAGAATTGGTTTGAGCGCTCAACCCATGAGCCTTGAGCGCTCAAACTGGTTCTAAAGCAAGTTGGTTTTAAGCATTTTCTGGTAATTTCTAAAGAGAGGTGATGCTTGTGTGATCTTTCTGTGATGTATTTAAGTCTTAAAGCAGCATCAAATATTGAAAACCAGCAAGAAAAATGTTCGGGTGGAATGAGGGTTGAGCGCTCAAGTCACTACCTTTGAGCGCTCAATCCCCATTCTGGAATCCAGATTGCAAACAATTTAATAAGTCTCATGTTCATAATTTCTTGAGTTATTGTACGATTTCTGTTGTAATTTATTTCTGTGAACATTTGTAGTATCATGTTCATTATCCATGTAGATCGCGCGCACAAGCATCCACAGTAAAATCGCATCTCTTGTATATTTTGTTATTATGTGATTCCTGTCCCCAATTCCCCATTTATGTGAATAAATCAAATTTTAAACATTTCCAAAATCCCACAAAATATCAAGTAGAGACCGGTTCACGGACCGGGCGAGAGGGGTGCCGTAAAACCCTTCCCCTCTCGTAACCAAACCCCCGAATCCATGAAATCTTTGGTTCCGCCATGATCAGCAAAATCTTTTTCTATGGGCAATGAGTCATATTTTTATCGGTTTCTCGGGTTCGGACCTCAAACCCGGGTGGCGACTCTAACAAATCACAATCCTTTTCGAGCAATCTCGGTGGGCCGTCCACAAATAGTTATATTATAGTAAGTTATTAACATATTATATGGTTCCAATTATTTTTGGTTTTAAGTATTTACTTTTTATATTTATAAAACTTAAAGAAAATAAATGTGAGAACCTACTTTGAGTCTCACATGATGAGTTATGAGAATTGTAAGTAACATATAACGAAGGTCGAGCAGCTACTTGTGGTTAACCTTTTGAACCACGTGATTAGGTAAAGAGTTAGCAGGTCAACTGGCGCGGGTTGTTATAAGTGGTATCAGAGCTTGCACTAACTAAAAGTGTGAGACAGGTCTCGCGAGAAGACGTGTTTGACAAGGGAGGAGCTTGTGATATTTGTCGTGCTTGGGCTGATCCCACATGAGGAGCTTAATGTACTTAAGTGGGTACTTGTCTCACATCAGTTGGTGAATGGAAGTTGTTGGACTATGGGGTGCAACGGAGATGTGGCGGTCTTAAGTGAGAGTGATTGTGAGAATCCACTTTGAGTTCCACATCGGTTTGGGAATTGTAAGTAATATATAACGAAGGTCGATCTAAACCCACCCACTGGCCACCACCACAGACTTCCCCCCATCTTGTTTGTTGTGCATCAAGCAACCAAATCGCAAGCGGAGATTACGAACATTACGAAAATGATGGCGATGGTCTGTGATGGACAATGTTAATGATGATCACAGATTCATTTTATCTTACAATGATGAAGATGATCACGACGATGACCAAGATCGATTCTCCTTCACCCCGAATGGATTTGGACCCTTCTCTCTCATGTGATAAAGCGGATATGTTCCTTTTCTTGATTTTCTTATTGTTTGTCAATTATTGGGAATTTTGAGTTGAAACTTGTTTTTCTCGACAACAATTTGAGAATTTTTCCTAAGAACTTGAAATTCTTGAAAAGTTTTATTTGTTGTTAGTTGATCTCAAGGGTCATAGTGTAGTATTTTCCCTGCAATATAGCATTTGTTGGTTATGGTTACAGATTTTCCTATTAACATTGTTATAAAGGGCAACCCAATAATTTGGTATGCCCAAATAAGCTAACGACATCTCCCATGTGGGTTTCAATTATCTCCCTGCATGGGGCTTGCTTCTCCTACCTGGATTAGTAATCCTAAATTGTTGGTCCAAGCAAACCCTGGATATGGGTGGGCTCGGGATTAGCTTATACACGTTATCCCACATCCTTATCTGGAGCATCAAATTTTACACCAAATTTAACTTCAAAAACACCTTTTACAATTTAGCAAGCCACTTTTACAAAAGTTCACAGAATCAGGCTCTCTATTCTAACTTTACTGCATTAAACTATTCTATCTTTCTACTCCTACTCCCCAAAAGTAATATTAAAAAAATGAACAGTGCATGAATAGTGCATGAACAGTGTGTGAATAATGCCCTGTGAGTGAACAGTGTCGTACCAAATTTGGTGCGGTACTGTAGCAAAGTTAGAAGCTTAACCAATTTGATCAACCATTTGGTGAGTCTGATTTTGGCTTATTTTGGGGGTTTGAGTTAAAGTAGAGAGCCACATAAGGATGCTCTTATGCTTGCAATAAATTATCCTTTAGAACATCTCCAAGAGACTCTTCAAACGAGTCACCTTGGCTTAAGTAGCTAGCCAAGACCTTATTTTGGCACTCCAAGAGGCTCTCTACTCCACTTGCTATTATTTTTTAGGGAAATGATAAATCCACGAGGCATTTTTATTCTACCACGACCACTTATACAATATGCCTATGTTACCCTCATACTTCTCTCTTTCTTCTATCTCTATATTTCCTTCTCGGCTACAACACAGAGCAAGCCTATTCCTCCATGATGCATCTCTCTCTCTCTCTCTCTCTCTCTCTCTCTCTCTCTCTCTCTCTCTCTCTCCCTCTCCCCCCAATAAGTCATCATCGTCCCATTAGAAAAAACAATCTAGGATTACCCATTCTTTTTTCATTTGATCTACGATTACCTATTTAATAAGCCATTTCTCTTCATCGACACAAGTACATATTTTGTATGTATACCTTCAGTTTTTTTCCCGAAAAACTGACAAACCTCTTCCGATAATAAAAATTCAACAAATCCCAAATCACTACAACTCATTTTGGTCAAAAATTTCTTTTTCTCTTTGCAATGTCCCCATTTTCCTGTGAGGGATATCCAAATTCATTTCAAAGGAGATCAAATGAATAGATCAGGGACTTTTTGGGATTATACCATAAATCACCATTCTGACTAATATCAGCAACAATTTTGTCTTTGGGATGAATCGGTTGAGCCTGGGCGGAGATATAGTACTGAAAGTTTGAAGAGGCTTTAAGAAATGAATGCATTAGAAGGAGAAAAAGTAGTTTGTGTCACAGCAGATCAATTAAGGAGGGAGGGAGTGGAATGTTTCAAGAAATGAAGTAAGAGAGAGAGAGAATGTCCCTAGGGATAGTCGACAGAGAATGGGAAGAACAACCGAATGGAGGGTATAAATCTCCCTCTGCTGAAATTGTTGTGGCACTATACGAAATTGTCGTGGCATATAGCCACCCTATTTTTTAAAATAAAAAAATTATAATTACTAAAACAGAATATGTACTGTTAAACCTGATAGGCGCACAATTATTCACATTGGCGCCCCCTAATTTATCCTTGTTAAGTCCATTTATTTTGTTACTTGGAGTATAATGCATTGTTTGTGTGTCTTTGCAGATATTTGGAGGGTTTGATAGAAATAGTCTAAAGATTGGATTTTATTTATTTTCAAAACAAAGCCCGTGAGCAAATTAATTTGTGGACCAAGCTTGTGGTGGAAAACAAAAATTAGATGCACTTGATCAATTTCTATGCTACGGAATTTTGGAATTTGGACGTGGAGATGGGCCAGCCTAGGAATTGGGCTTAATTAAACTAGGATAATGGTGCAATTGGCTCATTTGGTGCACATGCAAAAGAAATGGCAGTAATAGGGAAGTGAAAGAGGTCGGCTAGGGCTCCAGTACTAGAGCAAGCAACCGACTTTGGAAAAAAACGTGGTGCGGCGCATGTGCTTATTATAAAAGGAGTCAGAGACTTGGAGGATAGATGACACACGACAAAGAGCACGGTAGCCCAGTTCAACGATTCTGATGCCCGACTAAACCCTTTTCTAGGGTTTTTCTAGGGTGTAGATGAAGCTTGTACTCCGAGTAACGTAGATTTTATTACTTTTGTTGGATTTAATTATTTGGATTTGGTTGTGTGAATTAGATGATTTCATGTTTATGAAATTGATTTTAATTTTTCCCATATAATTGTGTATTTGTCATGCGCGGTTTCAAATACTTTTCACACAAGGGTTTTAATTGAATTCGTGGTAATTAACTGTGATAGATTATACTATCGTAAAACGCGTCGTGCTATTAGACGGTCCAGAGACGGATCGTGCTAGTAAGACGATTCGTGCTAGGCGGAGATAATCTATGCCGCTTGATGATACACGAATATTTTTAGGAGATATCGCAAGGGCCCGCGAACCCTAACGGTATCCGGTAAATCCGAATAAGAAATCCTCAATCGCAATAAATCTAGGTAACAAAGGGTCAAGTGGATTCGAAACCCTAGACATTTTTCCTAAATCAATCTATTGTCATGCACGCATTTTTATTTATAGTTTTTATTCTTAGAAATCAAATCAACCAATTATCTTTCCTTCGAATTAAAATAGAAATTAATGTAATTTAGCCAATCTGTCTTCGTGGATCGACACTCGGACTTAGCCACTATTCTCTAGAGTAGTAGTTAATTCCTTGTTTTATAAATTATAAATTATTTTTGATACGGAAACAACAAGATCAAAACCTAAGAATTCAATAACATATAACCAAAAGTCTAATTTGGTTTCAGTCAGTCTAAACTAACAGAATTAACAAGTGGTGGCTAGCTCATGCGGTAGAACTCTTAAATGTCCCACACTGCATCCCAGGATCGAGTCTCATTCTCCCTCACCCCATGTAATAGATTAGGAATGATGAATGACCCAAAGAAAAAAAACTAAGAGAATAAAAGTAAACAATATGAAGTGGGAATCTTGGTAATAATTTGTAAAACTGGGGAGGGTAGTGCATTATTTGTCAGAACCTCAGGGAGGTCAGTGAAATTTTACACTTTCACATATGTACTGTATGTTAAGGAGAGCTTTCGAAGCGTCACATCAGGAACCTAAATAATGAAACTACGGAGTAGTAGTATTTAGGCTAGGTTTGGCTAAAGTAGTAAAGTAGCTTTTTACTGTTCTTTTTTTTTTTTTGTCTTTATTCAATTTTGCTTATTTTGACTTATTCTTTATTTTTGAAAAAATTTAAGAGTTTCGGTCAAAATTTTTTACTTTTCCGATTCCTCTCATCGAGACGGATCAATAGGTCGCAAAAGTTTGACGCAAAACTAAAAATACAAAAAAAAAATTGAATAAGGACAAAAAAAAGGAACAGTAAAAAGCTACTTTACTACTTTAGCCAAACCTCACCTTATTTTGAGTTTACATAACTACTTTGGCTTAAAAGCTATAATCCAGATTATTGGATTATTCGTTTTGTTTTTATTCAAAAAAAAATTGTATTTATTGGTTTTGCGTCACGATTTTGTGGTTTCTGGATTCCTCTCGGCGAGACGAATCTAACAAGTATAAATATATGGTCAAACCAAATATTTTTTTGAATAAAGCCGAAATACTTGGATTATTGGCCAATAATCCAAGTATTTTGGCTTTATTAAAAAAAAATTGAGTTTTGATCATAATTTTATACTTGTTAGATTCGTCTCGCCGAGAGGAATCCAGAAACCACAAAATCGTGGCGCAAAACCAATAAATGCAAATTTTTTTTGAATAAAGATCAAACGAATAATCCAATAATTTGGATTATGGCTTTTAAGCCAAAGTAAAGGGGGTGTTCCACTAATTGATTTTTTAGTTTTTAGTTTTTTTTTTTATCTTTAGTTTTTCAAAAAAACCAACTAGTTCCACTAACAAGTTTTTGGTTTTTTGGTTTTTTTAGTTGTGTTATGAAATTACAAATCTACCATTCTACCCAAACAACTATTGCTCTCTTTTTTTTTTGAAGGGAGGGCAGATTCGTAATTTTACATGATTAAAGTGCATGTACTTGATTGTGCAATGATTTGGTTTTTTTTAGGTTAGTGGAATGAAGTGGTTTTTTTGTTGATTTTTTGTGGGAGTTTTTTTAGTGGAATGAAGTAGTTTTTGATTTAAAACAAAACTAGTTTTTTGTTAGTGGAACATGGCCTAAGAAAAAATCTCATTGGCCAGGTCAGTAAAAATACCAGGCAGTAAAACAAACATCACCGTACGTACAAGGAATATAGCTCATTTAAATATTAGTAACAAGTCAAATTCAAATTTGTTAGCTATAACTGAATATTTATGATAATGGATCCTATCTAATTTTAAAATTCAGTATTCCCAGCTATATCACTTACATAAAACATGACTATTTGTGAAATACTCCGTATTAAGGAAGGTATGGATTTCACATCATTAATCTAATTTATTAACCAACTAGTGAATGCCCGTGCGTAAAGGTACGACACAACGTAATCTGAAATGAATCAAGATGGCTTGCAAATTTGCTCATATTAGGGCTGAGCACAAAACCGTAGAACCCGACCAACCCGCCCGACCCGAAGGCAAACGGGCGGTTCAATCAGAGCATTCGGGCGGTTCACGGGTCAGAATGGAGTTTTTTGTCGGGTTTCGGGCGGGTAACGGGTTGAATAGTTAACAACCCGGTCAAACCGACCCGACCCGACCTATACACATTCAACAGATATTTCTAGAATAGGTTTACAGCTGTACACAACTTGCACATCTCACCCCACACGTGTTCCCATCCCAACCCCCTAACCCAATCCCCAGATATGAGAAATTTTTCAGTGCCGAGTGGGTACCACGTGGTACCCGCTCGCACAATCTGGGCCGTCCATTTCGGTTTTGGACGGCTCGGATTAAAGAGAGAGAAACAGGAGAGAGAAACAGGAGAGAGGGGAGGAGAGAGAGGGTTTCAATCTCGGCCGTCCAATACACTTTTGGACGGCCCGGATGCAATGTTCGGGTACCACGTGGGCTCGGCCACGTGGTACCCACTCGGTACCCAAAAAAATTTCCCCAGATATTGTGCTGTCATTTTCTAACACAACCCATATTCCAAACACTGCTAAGAGCAAATCCAATGCAGTGCTATCCATGGTGCTATAGTCATAATATGAAACCAATTTTAGAACTAAGCAACCCAACGCATAGTCAAATCCAGATGCAAAATGGCACAGATGGATACTTGGTGCTAAATATAGAACCAAAGATGGCTGTAGCCATCCTTGACAGCTCATCATCCAACTGAAAAAGGGAGGGAAATGGACATCGGACTTACCAGATTCTTGCCGGAAAATAATCGGAAAGTGGCCGGATAATTAAAATATGCCGGAATCGTTGCCTTTACTGACGAAGATGAAGACGCCGGTGGTGGGTTTGATCGTTGTATCAATCGTCGGAAAAGAAAACACGCCGGAAAACACGATCTGAGGTTGGGTTTCATAGTTTTTTTCCCTTGGGTTTGATCGGCTGCCGATGGTGGATGGTGAAATAGAGTGTTTGTCAGAGTGAGAGAGAGAGATAGAGATAATTTCATGGGTGAAGCTCTACATCAGATGTTGGGTTGGCTGACCCTAGGTTTTCCCTTTGTCGATTTACAGAGAACTGGAGTAATGGGAAGAGGAACAATCGTGTTTTGGGAAAGGAAAGGGTAAAGTCAGTGGAGTAATGTGGAACATTATCCTGTACAACCACATCAAGGCCCCATCAGTGTTCCAAACGGCTATATCAACGGCTAAATTAGCACCAACGGCTCTTTTAATTTTTTTTTTTTCACCCAACGACTCTTTTAATTTTTTTTTCAGCCAACGGCTCTTTTGTTCCAAAATCATTTATTTTGTCCCACCCACTATAAATATGAATGCAAGGGTGCACCAAATTCTTACAACAATTTGCACCAATTTAGATACCAAAATTATTCCACTCATTATGGCATCGTCAAGAGGAAAATCTTTCACTCCCGAGCAAGATGAAGCAATTTGTCGAGCTTATTTGTGCATTACTGAAGACCCGATTATTGGTAACTCCCAGCCACGAAGTCAATTCTGGCACCGGGTGCTACAAGAGTATGAGGGAAAAACAAATGACGATCAACGATCTGAATCAAGTATCAAATCTCGTTGGCAAATAATCCAGAAGTGTTGCAACAAATTTCGTGGGTGTTTAAGAAGTGTTGAAGCTCTACATCAAAGTGGAATGACACATCAAAATGAGGTAATAAATAAAATCTTCTTATTTCTTTTGATCTTGTACTAATAATAATAATTATTAATTAATAATAAAATCTTATTATTATTATTATTATTATTTCTTATTTCTTATTATTATTTAATAATAAAATCTTCTTATCCAATTTACAGTATGATATGGCAAAGCAATCGTACTTTGAAGATACTGGAAAATATTTCAGTGGTATGGATGGTTGTTGGGCCATCTTAGAACATGCTATTAAGTGGCAGGATATCACTCCGAGTGGGAGGAAAGCAAAAACTTCTGAAGCCCCTCAAATGTCAGACGGGATGTCATTCCCTTTTTCCCCTGAAGAAACTCAAATTCCAAGCACTTATGAGTCTCTAGATGCAGAAACCACTCCTTCAAGTGGAGGTACTGGTAGTGTGTCCTCGCCAAGGAAGAGGCCTAGTGGAAAGAAGCTAGCAAAGGAAAAGAAAGCAAAGAGCAAGGTTCAAGAAGTTGAGAACGCGAGACATATTAATTTGTTGGAGACACTCAACAAAACTGTAACAGATAACCAAGCTAGGAGGATTGAATTGGAAGAAAGGAGAGTTGCATCTCTAGAAAGGCAGACAGTATGTGAGGAGAGGGAGACGACGAGGAAGGAGAAAGAGACAGAGAGGAAAGATAGAGAGATGGAGGAAAGAATTATGCAGATGGACTTGTCTGTCATACAAGACCCGCAAATGAAGGCTTATTATGAGCATCGCAAAGCTGCAATCTTGGCAAAATGGGCCAACTCAACTTCCACAACTTATTATAGTGATCTACCTGATTATTGATTATTGTAGTTTTTTTTTTTTTTAAATGTACCCTCTCTTGTTGGTTTTTTTTTTTTAAATCTAATGTAATGCTTTGAAATTGGTTAATGAAATGCATTTTATTTAACTAATTTCCACAAAACGGGAAACGTTTTACAACACTCAAACTAAATTATTTAGCTAATTTCCACAACACGGGAAACGTTTTACAACATTAAAAGTACAATTAATCTAAGCTCATGCTTCTTCTCCTTGACGGGCCCAGAGGTGTTCAATAAGATCATTGCGAAGCTGGTGATATGTCTCAGTAGATCGTATCTTCCTGTTTTTAGCGAGGAACTCAGCGAATGTGGATGTTTGCTCTCGAGAGACTCGAAGTGGCCTCTCACGAAGTAGTTCAGCAACTTCAACATCTTCTTCACCACGTTGGTACTCAATTATCATGTTATGCAAGATAACACATGTTTTCATGATGTAGTATAGATCTTCCTGGTCCCAAAAACGGGCTGGCCCTTTCACAATTGCAAAGCGTGCTTGTAGCACGCCAAATGCCCTTTCAACATCTTTGCGACGTGCCTCCTGCATTCTCGCAAAGTGAGCCTTCTTTCTGTCACTGGGCTCTCTAATGGTTTGAACAATAGTCGCCCATTTTGGGTAAATACCGTCAGCAAGATAGTACCCCATGTCGTAATGCCGGCCATTGATGACAAATTGGGCAGGAGGGGCACGACCGGAACGAAGTTGATCAAAGAGAGGAGACTGATCAAGCACGTTGATATCGTTAAATGAACCAGGCATCCCAAAGAAAGCATGCCAAATCCACAAATCATGTGAGGCAACAGCTTCAAGTATGATTGTGGGCTTTTCAACGTGTCCAGTGTACATACCGTGGTAAGCAGTTGGACATTTCTCCCATTGCCAGTGCATACAGTCCAAGCTGCCTAGCATCCCAGGGAATCCACGATCCTCGCCCACACGTAGGAGCCTTGCAATATCGGCTTCATTTGGAGCCCTCAGGTACTCTGGTTCGAAGACTCCACAACTCCTCTACAGAATCTCTTGAGCGATTCTACAGCAGTACTTTTTCCGATTTTGACATACTCATCAACGCTATCAGCTGGCATCCTGTACGCAAGCATCCTCAGTGCTGCAGTCATCTTTTGGATACCAGATAGACCAGCAACACCAACAGCGTCGGACTTTTGGACGAAATAATCGTCGTGTTGCTGGAGTTGAGTCAAGATCCTCTCAAACAGGGGTTTAGCCATCCGAAAACGTTGGCGGAAAATTTTTTCATTGAAAAGGGGATCTTCAGAAAAGTAATCCGAATGGATTCTTTCGTTGGCGGCAGCCCTATCACGGGGGATGAAAGACCGGCCACTGACAGAACCAACATAACCACTTTGTTGGTTATGCTGCATTTGCATTTGTTGATAGCTGCTCGCCATTACCATCTGCAGCATCGTAACTTCATCTTCATCGGAGGAATCTCCGTCGAAATCTCCCCTCAGTATCCTTTTGCTTAAGTTGCTCATGATATTAGTTTGGAAAGGAAATATAGGAAATATATTGCAGATGAGAATGGTGTGGCAAATATAGAAGTTTAATTGTGTATTTATAGAAAAATTTGGATAGAATGTTAGATGAAAAAGTTAGGTGAGAAAATTAGGTGTGAAAATTAGGTTAGAAAGTTAGATGAGAAAGTTAGGTGGGAAAATATCTGGGTAGAATGGTGGTTGAAACAGTGGAGAACAAAAAAAAAAAAAAAAAAAACGTAATTAAAAAATAATTCGGAAAGGGGTTAAAAAACGGGGTTGAAAATAACGTACATAGTTGAATTGGGGGTCGAAAGCGTAATTAAAAATGAGGTGGTGGGAAAGTTAGTTAAATTTGGAACTGTTTGGTTCTAAAATAGAACCAAGCATTGGAGACTGGGTGCTATTTTAGCACCAAAAACCACTTTTTGGTGCCAAAATATAGCAATAGCTATAGCTATTTTAGCATTTGCATTGGCTTTGCTCTAAGGCGTGTTCATTACTCCCTCTATCTGTGTCCTGTCTTTTCCTTTTTCCCAACTCAACTCAGACACTTTCCAGTTTCCCAACAAAATAATTAAAGTCTCCTCTCTCTCTTCCCCATGCGTCGGTTTCAAGTTTGAAACACCCCTCTCTCTCAATCTCTTCTACTAACAACTACAACACCGCTACCGTCGTGCTACACCACTCCTCTCTCTCTCTCTCTAAGATGTAAGGTCTCCTCCTTCACCGGCCGTCAAACACCGTCCATGGCAGTGATGGCACCAACCCTTACCGTCGAATCTGAGGCCACCGATCTACTACCTGGCGACGATCCATGCCGATCAGCAACCGTCGAGTGCGTCCACCGCGGTATCCCCTGTGCTAACTCCTCTCATCCTCTCTCCGACTTGCGTCCACCGTGGTATCTCCTATATTGTAAAGTGTAAACAATTTGATCGAGTTGTAAGTGGTGTTATTATTTCCTTTCAAACGAGTTTGGTTTCTGTAACTTAATCTTCCAATTGTTTACAATATCGATCTTGGGTTGTGCAATCTGTTGGATGTTTTGGCTGTCTTTTTTTTTTTTTTTAGGTCTACCAGAGTACGAACCCGACTAACCCGACCGATCCGACCCGCCAAAACCGTAGAGGTTGTTCGGGCGGTTTTCCTATGCCCATCGGTCGGTGTCGGGCCCGTAAATTTCCAACCCGACTGCTTCGGGTTGGTTAGCGGGTTGGCACCAAACCCGACCTGACCCGTGCACACCTCTAGCTCATATTGACCCTCTCCAATGAACCCAACCTCCTCCAAATTTTTGTTTTAAAAAAATAGGGGATACCAAATCAAGTTTAAGGGGGAGTTCTTGAATGGATTATTTGATTTTATCATCGTCTTTTACGAATAGATAAAAGGAGGGTTGATTGTATCACACTAGATTTTATCACACTAGTGGTTCATAACATTTTATCACACTAGATTTTATTTATGGAGAAAACAAGATTTTATCACCCTTCCATAAAACACCAACTAAAATCAACTTTCTCATTTTATCTCATAGAATCCATTCAAGAACTCTCCCTAAGAACTGATATTTTATACTAGTATATAAAAATAAAATAGGGCAATTCAATTCACAAAGTGAAACTATTAGTAAGTGCATTTGATAAACTATTCATGGAAAACTATTCAGGAAACAAATAAAAAGAATATTTGTAAAAAGGAAGACAACAGTTTTATGACCCTTATTGGCTACCTATAAAAGAAAATGGGTGGACATTTTTAAACCAATTTTTGTTTCATGGGTCTAAGGACAAAGATGAGTGAAAATATGAGATAAAAAATGAAAGCCATCATAGAAATATTGATTCAAAACACCAAAATATGGGTAAAAAACGGGCTTAAATTGGTTACCTTTATGCTAGTGTTGTTCTCCCCGCGAAGTTTCTAGCATTGAGATCCCAACGAAAAATGAAATCTCAACGGAAATCAATTGAATATTGATCCAACGAAAGTGCATGAAACCTAAAATCGTAGTGACCTCCGGCCTCCCCAACAATGGAATGAGATTACCTTGTTCATAGAGAAGAAGGATGTCAAGAGCAGATTTGAAATTTGAACACACCTATTTTGAAATTCGAATATGGAGATCTGTTTAAAAGTCGAATATAGGGAAATAGCAATCCATGGCTAAAGTTTGGTATCCAAGACTTAATTAGGTCAAACTCTTCTTAATTAGGTAAAATACTTAAGACCCATAAGTGCTTGATTGAAAAACGATTTGAATTTCAAGTAAGAATGATAAGAACCCTTTGATCAACTGAATCGTGACATTTTGCAAAATCTTGTGTAATATAATATAGATTAGAAATCCACAATTAAAATTTGGTATGTAAAACTTAATTATGTCAAAATCTTCTTAATTAGGTAAAAATTTAAGACTCATGATTAAAAGAGGATTTGAATTTTGGGAGGAGTGGTAAGAACCCTTGGATCAATTGAATCGTGACTTAAAAATCAATCACAACGCTCCAATGTGTCACGAAGGACACATGTGAGAGGGGCATTTTACAAAACCGTTGTGTAATGTAATATAGATAGCAATCCACAGGTAAAGTTTGGTATGTAAAACTTATTAGATCAAAATCTTCTTAATTAGGTAAAAAATTAAGACTCATGATTGAAAGAGGATTTGAATTTTGAGGAGGAGTGATAAGAACCCCTGAATCAATTGAATCGTGAACTTAAAAATCAATTATAACCCTCCAATGTGCCACAGAGGACACATGTGAGAGGAACATTTACAAAACTGTTGTGTAATGTAATATAGATTGAGTTAGCCAGGCTTTTGCATGTCACTAGGAGGTCAGGAATTCGAATCTCCCCGCCTCCGTGGAGGAGCTTCTCTTTTATTTGTTTATACCTTGTAAAAGGCTTATTTCTCATATCGGTTAAGTTGTTGAGCTTGGTTGTCTCGTGAGCTATCACAGTGTCTTGAGTTTTTACTTTGTACTTCACAGTGATGTAATTGATCTCTTCTGTCAATTGAGCATTGCGAATAATCCTATTCATATTGTTTATACCTTCTGGTGAATTCGATGAAGATATGGCCGTAGCAGCCGACCAGAATAACACCCGCTTTTGCTTTCGTTTTATATTTTTCTTCCATCTTCTAATTTTATGTCCAAAGACTCCCATAATATCCTCAACTAATGTCATATATTCCTCCTATTTCTCCCTCCTCTTGATTTTTTTGTATGCTCTCGGAGTACTGGACAGGGTCATCCAGCCCAACCTAACAATATCCAAAGCAGCCGAATTGTCAGCCCATGAATTTTTCTTGGACTCTAAATGGGCCTGATTCTTGATAAGCCCAAACATATTATTTAGAGTTCACAGAAGATTCCTCCTAGTGATCCAAATCCCTTTTCACCTTCTCATCGTTGACAATATTCAGCTGGAAATTATCCATTCCAATTAAATGGTTGGTCTCTTCAAACTTACAAAAGCCTTCAAATTGTATCAGACTCATCCACTAATTTTTTTATTTTTTTGTCAACAGCAAATACCCAAAATATTAAAACTAATAAAAATTAAAAAATGCTAATAAAATACTATTTACGCTAGATTCATGGTAAAATATTAAAAACATAAAATACTAATATAATACTATTTTTTTCAAAATCTAATCTGCATCAATTTGGGTTACTGGTCGCAAGGGAAATAGTTTTGCGCTGATCGATCTTGTTTGTCAAATCAGTGCATCCTCGTGATGATGGAAGACCTTATGCGAAATTTTTAAGCTGTATGCCTACTTTTATTTTGGATCAAATGTATGCTGACAATTAAGGGGTTTTATACCCCAGAAATCTGTTTATTTAAGTTATAATATTACTACATATATATACCAAGAAGAGAGAAGAAAATAAAAAAACTGATGAGCTTAAGTCGCAATTTATTCGTGATTTAATGCAAAATAAGGTAGGTGAAGTAGCTACAAAAGTGTGTAACTTTCATCCTCTTTAAAAGAATCAATCATAATGCAATACCATTAAAGGGAAATGGGTTTCCTGGCACAGATGATTTTGGATTTTGAAATTTTCAGAATTTTTTTTTGAGGGGGTAAAGTGGGTGGGCCCCACGTGGGGGCCCACGTGAACAGTGCGCTGGGTGTGGTTCTATGGCTGTGGTTGTATCATTATTGAAACCCAAATTTCCGTTTTTACTGAAAGTGTTAGTGAATACAAATTTCGAGAGAGATCTTCTCACATTTGTCAATTATTTTAGCACTTTTAACTCATTTAACACTTTTTACAAAATTCCTGCAAAAAAAAAAAAAAAAACTTTTAGCAAAAATGAAAAACTGCCCCTAAATCATTGAATCTTGATTCAATAGTCTAGATTAGTACTTTGGAAGAGTTTTGATGAGCCCTGGTACAGTCTAGGAAAGAAACAACATGAAATGGTCGAGAAAAAGGGAGCAGATGACTGAGATCCACTCGGTACACTATGGAGCACAATACCCCCAGTGGATCTCAGCCGTCTGCTCCCGTTTCTTGAACCATTCCATGTTTTTTCTTCCTAGACCAAACACTTTTCGAGTTTTGATTGACGACTTAAGTAATTTTGGGCACACATTGAACAGTTAACAATGGTTCGCACTTCAACATATGCCTAAAAAAAGAGAAGGGGTACAATCTTTTACTTGTTCTCGATTTCTTGTGTTCGTAGACTCATTCCAGTAGAAATCTATAAGCATATACCTCACTTCGTATTATTATACTTTGAAGTTTGAACACTGAACTTGTTATTGCACAATAATTGTGTTATCAACACTTGCTACTAACTAGCCTCACAGGAGGTGTTTTTGGCCATTTGGGTGGTGTAGAAAAAGTAGAGACATATGTTGAAATCTGCGCATAATCAAACAAATCCTACACTGACGGAGCTATATTCGAATGGCCAAGAATGTTGACGCTAATCTTCCAAAATGTTCTCGCATTTGTAGAAGCTGCAAAAAATAATAGGTCTCGTTCCCATGATAAAAAAAAAAAAGAGGAAATCCACCTCTCTTTTTTGGAGCAGAATGATTTAATTCTGCCCTAAAACATATGCATTTCTTTTTATTTCTCCATTTCTCTTTTTTTTTTTGTGTGCTCATATTGGGTACGTATTTCAGCAAGAAAAAGAGAATGCCACATATGCAACTTAATTGTCATGTTGTTAATTTTAGAAAACGTATGTGCCATTGTCATGTGGTTAATTGTAATCCTACTTAATTATAAAAGATCCTTTTTCAAACAAAAAAAAAAAAACAAGTATGCATAGGGCTGGCCCTGAGATTCTTGGAGCCTAAGTCGAACTTGTAAAACTGAGGCCCTAGCTTTTTAACAAAAATAAAAATATTTACCTCCACAAGTAAACAAAATCGTATGAAAAATGCAAAGGTAAACTGCTTGGGATGAGAATTAAACTTTGAACCTATTGGATAGCTAGATTTGAACTCGGTCCTCGGATTCATACCAATCCGCACCAAACCGGACCGTTGACACCCCTACATATTTATTCTAATTTGAAGGAATAATTATTCAGTAGTATTGGAGTACCACTATGGATGTGGTGCTCCAACACCTTTATGAAGTAGTACATATTTTTGTGGAGTTTGTAACTTAGTACCTCACAAAAATGTTTGATAAATCAATATATGGAGTTTTTTTTTATTTATCGGGAATTGATAAAATGGAGTTATGCCCCCCCCAAAAAAAAAAAAATAATAATAATAAATACTCCTCAATTAGCAAGCACTAACCACATGTAAAACAATTGTGGTCATGAAGGGAGAGAAACATGTCTTCACTGACGATTATAGCCCTTATGTACAAATTTCCAGTTGTCCTTTGAATGTTACTATATAAATTCTTGGATAAATACTTGAATCGTGCCAATCGGGAAAAAAAAAAAAAAAAACTTCAATCGTAAGAATAGAACCACAACTGGAAATTTATTCATCCTTGTGTACTGAGACATGTGAAAATGTGAGCTCCTAGTGCTCTGATAGGATAAGCTAACTAGCAATGAGGATCGATTTCTTCAAAAATCAAAATAATGGAGATATATCCAAGAGGTGATTTGTCGAGGAATGAAAACTCATTATGGGAAGATGACGAGATTTTTAGAATAATGGGGGTTTTTTCAGATTTGTGGCTTTGTGGGTGAGAGTTCTCAGTTCAGAGTAGAGAGAGATTGAGAAATTTGGGGAAGAATGGAAGTTTTGTGGGTTGATTGGAAATGTGAGAAAGTAAAGTAGGAAATAGAAGAATATTCCAAAAATATGCCGGAGAGAGAGAGCAAATAACCAGAGACGTAAACGGAGATCTTCTTCGGTTACTTTTTGTTTCTTTCCCGTTAACATGACACACAGTTAGTACCATCTGACTTTCATAACAAATGTCATCTTTTGATTGGTTTAGGGTACCACATATGCATACCACTTGGTATCCTATTGGTAGCCAAAATTTTCTCCCGTCACCAACCCATTCCCACTCCAACCAGTTGATGCCATATTTATAGGGCTGTCAAAAAAAAAGCCGCGAACCGTGAATCTGAACCGGACCGAACCGAACTGTAGGTTTTGGATTAGGTCCATGGATTAATGGTCTGGACACGGATTGAAAAATTAGAAAACCGTGCTTCGCGGTTCGGTCCATGGATTTTCATAAAAGAACCGTGGATAAACCGAACCGGACCGTGAGAATTTAATCAATAATATATATATATATATATATATAATATTGGGATAATAATTATAATTAAACATATTATTCTTAATTTTATACCCTAAATAGGTGGATGTGCTATAACTGAAAAGTAAAGGTGCAAACTGTAACTAACAATTGTAATTTTATTTTTGCTTGCACGTATATTAGCTACTTATTGTATCGGGGCTGGACTGGTTGTGGTGAAGACTTTTGTTTACTCGCTTTATATTATGCTGTTTTTGCATCTTTTTGCTACTGCTAGTGGTACTCTCTTAAACGTGAATCTCTTTGAATCATTTTGAAGAATTGTTGTTGTGACATGGTGTTGTTTATTAAAACATAAAAGCTACAGATGATGAATGGGTTCCAAAAGTTACAATGGGAATGTGAAATATGTTTTTTTATTTTGTGGAATGTAATAATCCGTGGATAAACCGTGAACCGAACCATGATTTTTTTGATTGATTCGGAACCGGACCGTAGACTTTTGGTTTGGACACGGATTGCTTTACATTGGACCGCAGACTTTTGGTTCGGTCCTCGGATTCATACCAATCCGCACCAAACCGGACCGTTGACACCCCTACATATTTATTCTAATTTGAAGGAATAATTATTCAGTGGTATTGGAGTACCACTATGGATGTGGTGCTCCAACACCTTTATGAAGTAGTACATATTTTTGTGGAGTTTGTAACTTAGTACCTCACAAAAATGTTTGATAAATCAATATATGGAGTTTTTTTTTTATTATCGGGAATTGATAAAATGGAGTTATGCCCCCCCCAAAAAAAAAATAATAATAATAATAAATACTCCTCAATTAGCAAGCACTAACCACATGTAAAACAATTGTGGTCATGAAGGGGGTAAGAGCATCCCCATTTGGCTACTCAATTTAACTTTTAAGTTTAAGTTAAATTGAGTAGCCAAACCCCCCAAATCCCTCAAAAATCAGGCTCTCTATTTTCCCTCACTAAATTATTTTTGCTACAGTACCGCATCAAATTTGGTGCGGTACTGTTCATGCACCAAACTTTTTTTATTGTTTCTTTCGGTGGTTTTCCAGAGTTTTCTGCCGCTGAAGTGAAGGAGAGAGACAATTTAATTGATGGGGGGGGGTCCACCACCTTTTCCTCTCCGGAAATCATTTCCCCAGGCGGGAATATTAGAGATTTAGGGAGATTTTTTTTTTTTATATAAATTTGAGGGGAATAGTTTAATATAGTAAAGTTAAAATAGAGAGTCTGATTTTATGAGTTTTTGATAAAGTGACTTGCTAATTTATAAAATGTGTTTTTGAGGTTGGTGAAAATTTTGGGTAGGCTGATAAGGATGCTCTAACAATTCAAAAAGAAGACTCATAATCTGATCATCAATACTTTGCTCCGTCCTTTCAAAAATAAATTAAAAAAATATTTTGCTTCGTCATTTATGCTTTTGTTTCGACGTATAATTTTTTTACCTGATTTTTTTTTCATGTAAACTAATTTTACCTGAAAACAGAATTTTATGTTTCTTTTTCGGTGTTTGTTTCGCAGAAAAAAATTATCTTCTATTAAAAACAATTGCAATTACAGGAAAATAAACTGAGCCTAATTTAATTTGTCAAACATATTTGTAATCAAAGCAATTGCATGAGCACTGCTCTCCTGCATTTGTACTAAAATATCATGACAAAAAAAGACCACAAAAACACATAATCAAGAAAATTGTAAGCAGTGTACAAAAAAAAATTAAAAATAAAAAATTGTAAACACTTTACACATAAAACCCAACCATTTTGGAACATAACCAAACTTTAATGTATTGCATTATCTCCGACAATCAAACTTTTAGGTTCCTTCATTGTCCAATTGATTTGGAAGAGGAGACAAAATCTTCTCTCTCTCTCTCTCTCTCTCTCTCTCTCTCTCTCTCTCTCTCTCTCTCTCTCTTTTGGGTTTTTTTGGTCATCCCGAAGGCGTGGGATCCTCTGACCCCATTACTCTGCCCCCATTCTCTGTCCCACTCTCTCTTGTTTGACACATGTCCCAAGTTAATCTCAACCATTGAATCGAACCCTCCCTCTCACTTGGCGCTTCTCAATAGAAAACGCTCCGGCCTTGTTCGTTTTGGGTTTCAAGACTCGATTTTCTCAATTATTATCTAATTATTATCCCTATTTTTAAATATTATTCTTATTTTTCTCTCTATCTCTCTCTCTAATCATTAACCCTTATTTTTAATTATTATCCATATTTATCCCTCTAATCATTACAAAAACCAAAACCCAAAACTCAAAACTCAAACCAAACACAACCTCCATTTCCGCCTTCGCCGCCGGCCAGCGAAACAAAGATACCGGCGCCCCATATTCAACCGCCTGCCTCTCTCTCTCTCTCTCTCTCTCTCTCTCTCTCTCTCTCTCCCACAGTTTCCTGTCTCCGCGTCACTTTGTTTTTTCTCTTCACTCTGTCAACAGACCAGATCTTTAAACCAAAAAAATTACCCAAACCGACCAAACATTTACCCGACGAAGATGTGGAGATGAATTGGAATTTTTGGTTTTGTACTCCTTGTAATTACCAAATTTCATGGAAACAGGAGTAATTAGAAAATTCATTCCATGGGATTCAAAAACCTGATCAAAACTGAAACAAATTACGTTGGAACTCCGATCGGTTTGATGTTCGCTTATTTTTAGAACTATGGAATATAAATTGGTGTTCAACCCTAAACACAATCCTACGTGATTCTTATAGATGGTTGTATTTGTTGTATTGTGATCGGATTCCGATCCCAAGAGATGCAAAAACAACGATGAGAGAGGTTGGAAGTGCGAAGTTGGTTAAATGATCGGCGAAGAACTTTCACTACGATTCTGATGGCGTGGGAAAGAAAGAGGGTCAGATTGGAAGATGGGGGAGTATGGTGGCGCCGGTATCCATATTTCATCGGTGGCAAAGAGAAGGAGGCGCAATAAATTTCTGACAAAGAAGTGCAGAGTGAGAAGGTTTTGATCAATGGCTGAGATTAACTTGGGACACGTGTCAAAACAAGAGACTGTGGGACAGAGGATCCCACGCCCATCCCAAATAGGTTGCAGTAGGAAACTTAAAAAAAAGTCTGGGTGAACCCTTCCCCCACTCTCTAATTTTTCAAAAATGCTAGATACACAACAAAAATGGACAACAAGGTGGACAACACACTACACACTCAACTGTGTGTGGAGCCCACACACAGTTGAGTGTGTAGTGTGTTGTCCACCTTGTTGTCCATTTTTGTTGTGTACCTAGCATTGCTCCTAATTTTCCCCCCCTCTCTCTAAACTTAATACTGTACGAATACTGTACGTCATTCCCTTCGATTGTTGTTGTGCAGGTTTATTTACCAACTTTTATTAGGGATGACAATCTCGACCGAACTGACGGGTACCCGAACCATAACCGATTTTTTTTCTCGAACCATAACCGAAATATTCCCTGTGGGTGCGGGTATGGTATGAGATGTGAGATAACCGAACGGGTTCGGTTTTGTTCTGGTTTGAGCTGATAACCGAACCGTTTCCCGAACCGAACCAGATATATGTAATTACAAAATTACCCTTCATATGTAGAAGTTTAGCATGTATATAACTTCAATGCATTGAATTATACTTAGATGTATGTTAGTTTTGCATTTAAAATATCTAGATGGATACCTGCATACCTTTTTAACTGACGGATATGTGGCATTTCCAGTTTAACTGATTTTCATATTTGAATTTATTTCATAACTGTTTCGTTTTTATTTTGTTTTCTAATCTAATGGGGAATACCCGAATCAAACTGATCCCCGATTAGTTCAGTTATGGTTTCAAATTTCCCTACCCGTTCAGGTTTTGGTTCGGTTCTGGGTACCTATCTAGTTTTGGGTAATGTGTTTGGAAATGACAATACCCGAACCGAACCGAACCAACCCATTGGCATCCCTAGCTTTTATATGGGGTTTGTCTTCTTCCTATTTTTAGAGAGAGGAGATGGAGAATCGATCGAAACAGGGTTCGTTTTTTCTAGGGCTGCACAAAAGAATCGGTGTACCGTGAGTCCGGTCCGAACCGAACCGATCCGTGCCTTTTGGATTTTAATCGTGGATTAATGGTCCGGACACGGATTGAAAAAATAGTAAACCGTGACTCGCGGTCCGGACACGGATTTTGATTTCGAAACCGTTGATTAACCGATTCAGACCGTGAGATTTTTATTATATATAATTTTTTTAAATATATATTTATACACACACATAATTTTACACAAACTTCTACTACACAGACTAGGGGGTAAACTGTGATCTCTTTCAAAACTTAGGGGTTAAACTGTTACACTAAGTTCTACTATAATCAGAGACCAAATTGTTATAGTATATCTCCATGCTTGTGTGGTACGAACTTCTTTGTTTGTGGACTTGTGGTGTCCTTAGTATTTATAGAATTTGAATAATGTGCTTCGGAATGCTTCTTGATTTTATTTTTATGCCAGATTACGACTACTGTAAACAAGAATGTCTTATTAAACCATTTGTAATTTGTTACTTGTTTATATATAACATGTAATCCGCGTATAAAACCGAAACCGATCCGTGCCTCACGGATCGGATTGGAACCGAACCGTGAGACTTTTGGTCCGGACACGGATTGTATTTTCTAAAAACCGTGACTTGCGGACTAGGATTGGATTCATGCCAATCTGATCCAATCCGGACCGTGTACACCCCTAGTTTTTTTTTTTTTTTTTAAACGAAATGGTGGTTTTGTGATTGGTTGTGTACAGGTTGTTTCGTTTTGTTTGTGTGTGTAACCGTATTCTTTTTCCTAATGACGACGTCGTTGGGTGTGAGCTGATGCATGGGTCCCACAAAGCACAGGACCCATTTATTACCGAGTGTTGGACAGATAGATAATACTTAAGTACCTACCTGTACTTTCGTTCATCTCTTATCTTAGGTTTAGGGCTATTCTGCTGCATAAGCCGTCGGCACAGGTTCTTAAAATTGCCAAGTTCGGAAGTCGCTTTTCTCGAAGCGGTTAAAATGCTCACAGATCTAATCGGTCTGACTCTTCTGGTGAGTTTTCTTTCCTTTTTTCCTTTTTTTTCTTTTTTGCTGCATACGTTTGGTACTTGCATCTTGAATAATGGCAGGCAGATCTGATCGGTCTGAGATTGTTGATGATTTATTTATTTATTTTTTTGGTGAACCACATATATCATCTATATTTGAAAACAAAAAACCCCGATTCTCTCCCGTGTTTAATACAACGAAACCCTACTCAATTGAAGCAACCCGATTTTAAATTGTTTGGATATATATATTCTAAAGTTGTTAGACGTTTTCTCTGAGAGGGGAAGTTTTTTTACACTGGAGGTTAACTTTTGTGCCACCATTCTAGATTACTAGAGGCCTGGCCGGGGCACAAGTCATGCGTGTGCAAAAAAAATGCACAAAAGTACCGGATTATCGTTTGATTGCGTGTGCAGTGTATTATCTTTTTTTTTTAATTTTTTTATATAAGAAATAAGCTGTCTTTTAGATATTTAAGGAATGTATCGTTACAAATTGAATATAATCAAATGCTTAATACATTACCATGCTAACGTCGCCGTTGCTTTTTCCATGATTTTCCATTTGTATTGCATCCATTGTAGTTTTATCATCTTCACAAATTTCCCAAAGCAAAAACTCATCGACAGTGTTCAACCTTAAAAATAAGAAAACACCCATCACAACTATACACCTAGTACATGCAAGAAAGGGATATTTCAACCGAAACAAAACTACTCATAGGAAAAGATTCGAAGGAGAAGGAAGATAGTAAAATGCATAGAATTGTAACAGTTCACTGAATTAAAAATAGTTTATTGGGATACAACTACTCCTCTGGAAAGATTAAAATGTAAGAATATATATATTTTTTTTGAACAAAGCAAGAAACTTAAATTGGGCATGTGAATTACAATTGAACACTACAACAAAAAATGTCTACAGTGAGGATTGAGTTTCCTCGCTAAAGGAATTGGCGAGGAAAAATTTTCTCGCCAGGTTTCCTCACCTAAAGGTCGTCGCAGAAGGTATTTTAGCGAGGAAAGATAGATTTCCTCGCCTATTCTGCCAATTGGCGAGGAAAATTTTCCTCTCTAAAACTTCTGAAACTAAAAAAAAAGAGATTTCAATTCCCAGCTCCCCCGCCTCCGCTGGGAATTGAACCAGCGACCTCTTCTCTAGCAACGCGCGACCCATACACTACACCAACATCCTTTTCAATGCAAAGGGCTACAACTTTTAATATATAAACATTTTGTAGTTCTTTTCACCTCACTAATTGTTTTAAATCTTTTTTTTTTTTTTGTCTAATTTTAGTCTCTTTGTAGTGTTTCTTTAAACTTGTTTCTTAAATCATACAAAGCACCGACACCTCTCCGGGACCCCGTACCGCAGTGTCCCGACACGGGGACACGGCTGGAAACGTGTCCCGACACGCCATGTGGCATGGGACACGGCTAAGCAACTTTTTTGGATGGGGACACGGCTGGAGACACGGGGGGACAAGGATGGGGACACGGGGGGGGGGGGGGAGAGAGAGAGAGAGAGAGAGAGAGAGACGGTGCATGGAAGATGAGAGAGAAGCTCTCTGGTGGGTCAGTGATCGATCATGGAAGATGAGAGAGAGAGAGAGAGAGAGAGAGCTGATAAATTCCAGCAGCAGCGTGACCTAGATCTGGAATTTCTAGGGTGTCGGCTGACTGATGAGGAAGAAGAAGAGTTGGGTATAAATATATATGTTAAATTACAGTTTTTATCCTAATTTTTTGAGTAATAATAAATTTATCCATTAAAGTTTAAAAAAAATTCAATTTTACCCCTGCAAGTTTTAAAAAGTTTCAATTTTACCCCTGAAAGTTTTAAAAAGTTCCAATTTTACCCCTGAAAGTTTTAAAAAATTTCAATTTGACCCCTTAAAGTTTTAAAAAATATATTATATATATATGTAAATAAATATATAATTAAATAGAGAGAGAGAGAGAGAGAGAGAGAGAGAGAGAGAGAGAGAGAGAGAGAGAGACGGTGCATGGAAGATGAGAGAGAAGCTCTCAGGTGGGTCAGTGATCGATCATGGAAGATGAGAGAGAGAGAGAGAGAGAGAGAGAGAGAGAGAGAGAGAGAGAGAGAGAGAGAGACCTGATAAATTCCAGCAGCAACGTGACCTAGATCTGGAATTTTTAGGGTGTCGGCTGACTGATGAGGAAGAAGAAGAGTTGGGTATAAATATATATATGTTAAAAATTCAATTTGACCCTTTAAAGTTTTAAAATATATATTATATATATATATGTAAATAAATATATAATTAAATAAATAAATATATATATACGTGGCGTGTCCCCCGCCGTGTCCCCATTTTTTTAGAATTGCCGTGTCCCAGTGTCCGTGTCCGTTTCCGTGTCTGTGCATCATAGCTTAAATCTTTTAATGTTATTTGCTTTTACTGAAGTTTTTATGGGCTTTTGCATATCGAGAAATTGTAATACTATTTTGATAGTAGAACAAACAGTGAGCTTTCTCTTTTTTCAACTTCAAGAAAACTCGCCCGCTGATCATGCCCACGTATTCGCGATTTTCTTTCTCTCATCATATTCGCAATCATCTTTGCCCTCTCCTTCTCTCCCAGCATCCGATCAGAGTACGATGATTCTTCTGTCATTCAATTACCCCTCGACGATTCTTCTTACAAAATTAGACTCGATTCTTATAACGATGATCACTAGCAAACTTTTAGGGTTAAGTTTTGAGCCCGAACATGGGAAGATATGCTAACAATGGATCACACCCCGTCAAATGGGAAGCATGCAGCATTGACTTTAGTTTGTTGATTGCCTTCCTATGTATTACTCTACTGTTTATATTTTAGAAAAATGAATATTACCCAATTTTGAATCGTCTTTCACAAGATCATGTAGACAGATCAAAGCTAATCACTAATTATAATTTAATACTTTTCTATATCCTTTTAAAGTCTTTATATCTTTCTAATTTAATATCTTTTATACTGTAACATTTGTGACAATTTAATATTTTTCTATACCCTTTTATAAGTCTTTATATCTTTTATATTTTTTCCCAATTCAAAGGAGAGTACTACTTTTTCTTGTATGCAAAATCCTAGATCGCTTAGGTTTAATAATTTGCTAGAATTGTTATCTTGATAAAAAAACATCAATCAATATATAAACCAATCACAAACAAAAATAATTAAACAAATGAGCACTAGATATATGTAGAAAACCCCAATACGGGTAAAAACCACGAGAAGGAAAGATAATTTTGTCCTCAATCTTAGCTTTTTAGCGAGGAAAGTTAATGTCGTCGCAAATGGGTGCCATCTTAGCTTTTTAGCGAGGAAAGTTAATTTCGTCGCAAATGGGTGCCCTTTAGAGAGGAAATATTCATTTCCTTGCCAAATCTTTGTTTTTTGGTGAGGAAATATAATTTCATCGCCAAATGGGTGCCCTTTGGTGACGAAATTAAATTTCCTCGCCAATCGTAGCTTTTTGGCGAGGAAAGATAATTTCGTCGCCAAATGGGTGCCCTTTGACGAGGAAAGGTAATTTCGTCTCCAATATTAACTTTTTGGCGAGGGAAGTTCATTTCGTTGCCAAATGGGTGCCCTTTGACGAGGAAATATAATTTCGTCGACATAGAGTACTCTTTGCTGACGAAATCGATTTCCTCGCTATAAAGACCCATTTGGCGAGGAAATTTGAATTTCCTCGCCACATTTTGTCGCCATAGGTAGTTTTTGTTGTAGTGGAACTGTGGTAATTAAAGTATGTCAAAATGAAACCCAAAGAAAATTTTTCTGCCAACCAAAATCACCGTTTAAAAAATGGTTGGTCAAATTTTTTTTTTGGTGGGCAAAATTCTACTTGACCAAATTGAGTGTGATAAGTCTAGAGAGAGATGGAAAAGGCAAAAATGTAGTAAAGTGTCAGGATGTACTCCCTCCGTCCCGAATTTCTTGCCCATTTATGGTTACGCGTGCCATTTTTCAACGCTTATATTTTTCAATCTATAATGTTTTTTCCAATTTTGAAAACTTTGTTTAATAGTACTCATCGAGAACTATCAAATGAGATCAATATTATATATATAACATTCTACATTAGAAATATATTACTAATTTTTTGAGGTGTAGTGAATAGTGAAAGTGGACAAAAAATATGGGACAGAGGGAGTACCTTTTTTAAGCATAAAAAAATGCCAAATTCTTGAAGCAATCCATGGGCATGTGTTCAGAAGTTGCAGGAGATTTGTTGGCTTTCGGTCATGTATAGAGATGAGAAACTGATCCTATGAGTGGGTGTGGAGCAGTTATTGCTGGTGGAGTATTTTTTAAGTTGACATTTTTACCCTTACGGTTATGGGAAGTTAATGGTAAGTGGAGGGGATTAAGTGTTTCATTTTGGGTAATATGGGAAAGAAAGTTTGACACAATGACACTACACCAATTTGTGCTCCCCCTTTATATATTAGATAGAATAGATGTGTATTTTTTTTAAAACAGAATGTTTCCTGTGGTAAGAACTAAGCACGCCTTTAAGGTAAATCTAAATCTTGGTAAATAGCTACAACAAAAATAGTCAAGACTCCTAACCTTCGGTTGATGCATAACCCAACTCAAATCATCTCATTATTTTTTTAATCAAGTTACAGAAATATGAAAACCCTCTATTAGACTATTAGTTTAAAACCCGAGGGGAAGTATGAAAACCATCTGATGGTCAAACAGATTCTACCAAGTGAAGTTACAGTAGAAAATAATTGCAGACAAGGGGAAAAAAAAAAAAGGCACGGTGGAAGGTACAAACTTACTTCGCCTTTATCAATGGCTCAATGCTCTTCACATTTGGTCCCTATAATTTATATTTCGTCTCAATTTGGTCCCTCTCTCGCTGACGGTGTTATAGAACCAATAGAACTCGTGGGCAAAATGTACATTTCTTTTGTGGAGAGACATAATTGAGTATAAAAGGGCAAGCTTGAGGGACTATTACGGTAATTGTACATTTTATTTTTTATTTTACAAAGACAATCTTGTTAACTTTTACAATCTCCTATGAAGCACCGACACTCCTAGGAGGCGCCGTATTGCCGTATGGGACACGGGGACACGGCGGGGACGCGGCTAAATACATATGGGACACGCCACGTGGCGTGTCCCCCAAATTTTTTGAATTTTTTGACGGGGACACGTCTGGGGGACACGGCAGGGGGCAAATTGTAAATTTTTTAAAAATATTTGGGGTCAATCTGTAATTTTTTAATTTTCAGGGGTCAAATTGTAATTTTTTTAAAATTTTTTGGGGTCAAACTGTAATTATTAATCTTTAAATTTTCAAGTTTTTAAATTTTTTTTTATAATATTTATATATAAATTAATATATATTGCCGTGTCCCCAGCCGTGTCCATGTCCCTTTTTTCAAAATTGTCGCATCCGTGTCCGTATCCGTGTCCGTGCTACATAGACAATCTCTTATTATTTTTATAGTCTCGTTAACTTTCACACAATTAACTTTGTTGCCACGTAGTATTTTGAAAATACCACAAGATTGTAAAAATTAGCTAGATTGTAAAATTGATAAGATTGTCATGCAAAATAGAAAATCCAATGTATAGTTTTAAGAAATAATCCCTCTAGTGCTGTGGTGCCCCAAAGTGGTATTGGGGCCCCAGGACCCTAGTTTTACTTATCACGAACACTGGGCCTACAAACTACGAAAACATATCACACTTACCATAAACACAGGCTTACTTACCACAATTTATGGCCTATATGTGTGGTAAGTAAAGCCTATGTTCATAGTAAAATAGTAAGTACAATTGCGAGGGAAAAGAGCAAAACCACCCTCCTTCTTGTGGTGGTTTTCATCAAATGGCTCAGATTCATCTATTTTTTATTTAATGGCTTAGATTTAGTGGGGCACCGGTGCCCCAATTTGATGAAAACCACCACAAGGAGGGTGATTTTGCCCTTTCCCCTTGCAATTGTACTTACTATGAACGCATGCTTTACTTACCCCAAACACAAGCTTTACTTACTACAGTTTATGGCCTATACATGTGGTAAGTGTGATTTGTTTTTGTAGTTTGTAGACCCAATGTTTGTGGTAAGTAAAACTAGGGCACCGGTGGCCCAGTACCACTTTGGGGCACCACAGCCAAACCCGTTAGTTTCCAGTAACACCCTCAGCGAGAGGGATGAAATTGAGATGATTTTTACAATCTCTTAATATTTTATATTATAGTCTTGTTAACTTTTGCGCGATTAACTTTGCTGCCACGTAGTATTTTGAAAATTCCACAAGATTGAACAGGTTAGCGAGATTGTAAAAATTAACAAGATTGTCTTGGAAAATAAAAAACAGATGTATAGTTTGAAATAGGCCCTCTAGTTTGCAACTTTGCATTTTGTGTCAATTTTGTCCCTTTAGGAAGGAAATATCAATTTTACCCGTGAGTTTCGTTAGTTTCCAATAACACCCTCAGCGATAGGGACGAAATTGAGATGAAACTGAAACTATGGGGATAAAATTGACACAATTAATACTTGAGGGACGAAATTGAGATTTCATGCAAACCGTGGGGACTATTTTTAAAATTCACCTATGAATATTTTTTTTTCATATCAAACCCCACTCAATTCAAGCATGTAATTGGATTCAGTTTTTTTTTTTTCCCCACTTACAAAAAATAAAAAAAATTCTTGCTATCTCTACTATCTTGCATTGAATTTGTTTACTGAGTTTCTAATGGCGTCACTCTCCTGTAAAAAAATTTGGTTGCAACTTTGATAACATACTGTATGTTTCTTTGCAGGGGCACAAAACTCCCACAATCATGAAGTCAGGAAATGGAGGAACTCATCAACACATGGAGTCAGTTATTTGTTGCAAAAATAGTTTTCGAATCTGCAAATCTAATTTTAGGCCCGTGGATCTGCTAAATCTACAGATTAGAAAAGTGTATTCCTTCTTCTCTTGAGTGGCTAAGATTGCGGAGCTATCTAATAAATCAGTTGCAACCACTCCCAACACTTTGGCTGTCTATGATTGCAATGGAAGTTAAGCAGCCAGATGTCATAGGTAAGTTATGGACTTACGGTTATTTCTTTTGGTTGTGTTTTGATTTCACTTATCTTGAAAGTGTGTGCGTGCAATGTGTTTTGTTTATATCTGTGCCTATCTATCTAACTATTTATCTATCGTTCTTCTCCCCATTTCCTTTATACAACTGAAGTGTGAATGGAAAGGAGTAGTTTAGAGCAACTCCAACTCAATCTGATGTAGGACAATCAAGAAGAAGATAGAAAAAGAACCACCCTAACCTGACCCAATTGCGGGGTGGGGGAGGGTAACAGATTTGGGGTACGGGACGGGGCGGGGACGGAGAATGAGAAACCTTTCCCAAACGTGACCCGTGGCCATCTATCTTTAGCCTAAAGAAATAATGATGGCAGCGTTGTACCAATAGCATGGTTGATATTTACTTCATCCTGTCAACTGCTTGAAACACTATCATTGGACTAGAGTTTTAAATATGATCTTTCATATGATACCGTCGTACCGATAACAAAGGATAGAGGTAAGATAACCTAACAAGATAACTCTTAAATAACTAGATCTGCTAAAATATTTTGGGGGAATTACGTTTTAGAGGGAAGGAGGGAAAATTATTCCACTTTCATGACACACTTATTGGGAATCACTTCATAAATGACAAGGAAAATAATAATTCCACATAAGTGGCACCAGGAGATTGATTGACGAAATTACCCTCAGGTTGAAAACTACCCCCACTCGACTAATATGAGTGCAAGGATTTGGTTCGAGAGTGCAATGCTGATAATATGGACCAACATGCAATGTTTTTTTTTTTTTTTAGTGCAACACACTTACATGCAAGGTGCAATTGAAATAGACCAGGGTGCCAAAAATAAAAATTAAATTTAAGTGCAACACAATTGCATTAAAGGTGCAATAGAAATGGACCCAGGGTGCAATGCTGGGAATTTATTTCCAGAAACTTTGGTTTGACAACACACTAGCACCCTCATATGGACCAACACGAGTGCAAGGATTTGGTTCGAGAGTGCAACACAATTGCATTAAAGGTGTAATAGAAATGGACCCAGGGTGCAATGCTGGGAATTTATTTCCAGAAACTTTGGTTTGACATCACACTAGCACCCTCATATGGACCAACACGAGTGCAATGATTTGGTTCGAGAGTGCAACACAATTGCATTAAAGGTGCAACAGAAATGGACCCAGGGTGCAATTTTTTTGTTTGGGTGTGAAACACACTTGCATGCAAGGTGCAATAGAAATGGACACATGGTGCAATGCAGAGAATCTATTTCCAGAAAGTTTGTTTTTTGTTGTGAGTGCAATACAATTACATTCAAAGTGCAATAAAAATGGACTCAATGTCCAATGCTGGGACCAAATTGTTACCATTCATGCATGAATCTGAACACCTTGTATAAAATAATGCTCTTGTATCCCCTCATATCATATCCAGACAATCAAAAAAGCCTTTGGCAAAAAAATAAAATAAAAAAATCCCTCATTTGGTCCAGATAAACAAGACAAGCATTCTCAAACTTTTCTCATTTCCCATTACCGGCAAAAATGGAGGAAAATTCGTAGCCGAAGCCGGACACCTACTCAAAATCTCTGAAAAGCTCTTGCAAGGCCGAGACTCCAACGGATCTAGAGACTTTGCGATCTTGGCCCAGGAAGCCGACCCGTTTCTCGACGGCACCGACCAGATCTTTTCCGTTGCCGACGTCCTTATCGCGGCGGAGAACCGGCTCAGCAATCACGACGACTGGTACGCCGCCGCCGCGCAATAGAGAGAGCACAGAGTGAGAGGCAGTTGGGTGGGTAGGCGACTTGCGGAAGGGGTATCTGCGTTTGATTTGGGGTTGGAGGAGTGTGATGGATTTGTGAAGAATTTCGAAGGCAGGGGGTTTTTTTGTCTGCTTAAAAATGTTGTACCATGAATCTGTAAATTATTTTCCTCTACCCATTAAGTAATGATTCCCAAAAACCTTGTCATGACTCCGGAAATCTTTGCCCCATTTCCCACTGTCCTGTCATTTCCCCAAATATTTTCCTAATGTTTAAATAAATAGATATAACAAACACAAACATCTAAATAAGCATCCTCTATGCGTAATCAATACAAGGTCTAGTCAATCATTCCTCTTCGTTAACGAACCCTCTCTCTCTGGTCTCTACACGCAGCTCAACGTAGGGTTTCTCCTGCGATCTCTCTCTCTCTTCGACTGTGAGGTAAGCTCCCTTCTCTACTTCTCTTATCTTTTCTGCATCTATTTAGTCGTTTGCAAGATTAGGGTTTCTTAATTCGTGCAGTTTAATTTGGTTTGCATCGATAAAATGCACCCACTGAAGTCGAATCTACCGTTTGCTTGTTTATGTAACTCTGCAGTGCGTCCAAAATGTGATTTTATGGTTGTTATTTCTCTCGTCTCCCCTGTTTGGTTGCCTGGTAAATGTGGGAAAGCAAAAGAGATTGTGATTTTCCTTTTTCTCTGTACTTCCTGCTTTCCTTTCCCCTGTTGTGTGTGCTCATCGTGTTGTTTTCATTGAAAAGGGCAACTTGGAATGCATCTTATGGCAATTCAGCAGCTTTAGTTTCAAAACTGTTTTGGAGAACTTAAACACTCGTAGTTTTTCGCACCGTTCTACAGTGATTTGAAAATCTTTTTGGGTGTTTTGCGTTTTATTTTTCTTATGTAACCAAGTTTTGAAATCCGTCAATCAGATGAGAAGCTTTAGTTTCAAAACTGTTTTGGCCGCTCATCGATATGGTATCAAGGGACTCCTTCCAGAAAGGAACTTGAAGGACTGTTTTGGCCGCCCATCAGCAGTTCTTGGAAATTTGGAGGTAACTTTTTTTCGTTTCTATGCTTCTTAACAGTAGTCCACTAGGGTACAAGGATCCTACCAAAATCTGTTGGCTGAACGTTTGTAGTGGTATACAGTGGCGGACCCGTGGGCTGTTTGTAGCATTTTTCATTTTGGTATACGCATTTCCTGGTTTGCAAATTGCAATTAAATATGTGAAAACCACCTGTATGTCTTTAATCAGCGGTGTACCCCAGATTGCAATGTTATACTTCTATTTTTTTATTGTTTTGGTGCAAAAATAATAAAGGTGTGAAAAACTCTCTATTGTAAAAACCCTAGCTGATTAGATAAAACAATTTTGAAATCACAGAGGCTTCGAAATGGAGAGAAGTGTAAGAACTTTCCAACAGAGGGTTTGAAGGTGGAGATTTCTAAAGCGAAGCCAGGGGACCTTTCAGCGGCTTCAAAAGAGGATATGCCTAAAACAAAGCAGATTTCTGAAGCGAAGCCAGAGGACCTTTCAGCGGCTTCGAAAGAGGCTATTCCTAAAACAAAGCCAGGGGACCTTTCAGCGGCTTCGAAAGATGATATTCGTGAAACAAAGCAGATTTCTGAACAAGGGAAGGTGGAGATTTCTAAAGCGAAGCCAGGGGACCTTTCAGCGGCTTCAAAAGAGGATATGCCTAAAACAAAGCAGATTTCTGAAGCGAAGCCAGAGGACCTTTCAGCGGCTTCGAAAGAGGCTATTCCTAAAACAAAGCCAGGGGACCTTTCAGCGGCTTCGAAAGATGATATTCGTGAAACAAAGCAGATTTCTGAACAAGGGCATGGCCGAAAATCATGGGCTGCTATATTAGCTGACTTGAAGAGGATTTTTGATACCGCAACGTCTGCACTTAAAGTTGTATACTGGTGCATGTGGATTTGGATCTTGTTTCAAAACTTTGTGCTTGATTTGAAGGTGCCGAACTGGGTTGTTCAAGTGCTTATTGAAGTTTTGAACGGGCTGACGACTCTTTTGGAGAAGTTATTGGAGGGGAGGGACGACTAAAAGGTATTTTAGTTCCAGAGTTCCAGTGACTAGAAAAACAACGAAGCGGAGTTTTGGACATGTTTCTCACCACAATGCCTATAATACCCAAAAGCGGAGTTATGATATTGTTGACTTATGATATTGTTAAGGGCCTGTAACTCTTTTTCTATTTGGAGTGTTACAATTAATGTGTACATTTTAAGATGTGTTTGCCGTTGTCAATGTGAAAATAGCAGTGAGGAGAAGATGTGTTGGATATAGTTTCCTGATCAGCCTTATTGCAAAATGGCTGCATTACACAGTGCCAGCCCATAGCTAAGGCCGATAAGACGATGGACTTAAGCCCCTGAAATTTGGTCCAAAATTAAGGGCCCCAAATAGTTATACATAGATTGGTAATGGTATATAGTTAATTATTGCTTCTATTCATAATTGAGGTAGTTGGTTAAGTGGTAAGTTCAAATCTAGCTATCCAATAGGTTCAAAGTTTAATTCTCATCCCAAGCAGTTTACCTTTGCATTTTTCATACGATTTTGTTTACTTGTGGAGGTAAATATTTTTATTTTTGTTAAAAAGCTAGGGCCTCAGTTTTACAAGTTCGACTTAGGCTCCAAGAATCTCAGGGCCAGCCCTATGCATACTTGTTTTTTTTTTTTTTGTTTGAAAAAGGATCTTTTATAATTAAGTAGGATTACAATTAACCACATGACAATGGCACATACGTTTTCTAAAATTAACAACATGACAATTAAGTTGCATATGTGGCATTTTCTTTTTCTTGAAAAAAAAAAAGAGAAATGGAGAAATAAAAAGAAATGCATATGTTTTAGGGCAAAATTAAATCATTCTGCTCCAAAAAAGAGAGGTGGATTTCCTCTTTTTTTTTTTATCATGGGAACGAGACTTATTATTTTTTGCAGCTTCTACAAATGCGAGAACATTTTGGAAGATTAGCGTCAACATTCTTGGCCATTCGAATATAGCTCCTTCAGTGTAGGATTTGTTTGATTATGCGCAGATTTCAACATATGTCTCTACTTTTTCTACACCACCCAAATGGCCAAAAACACCTCCTGTGAGGCTAGTTAGTAGCAAGTGTTGATAACACAATTATTGTGCAATAACAAGTTCAGTGTTCAAACTTCAAAGTATAATAATACGAAGTGAGGTATATGCTTATAGATTTCTACTGGAATGAGTCTACGAACACAAGAAATCGAGAACAAGTAAAAGATTGTACCCCTCCTCTTTTTTTAGGCATATGTTGAAGTGCGAACCATTGTTAACTGTTCAATGTGTGCCCAAAATTACTTAAGTCAATCAAAACTCGAAAAGTGTTTGGTCTAGGAAGAAAAAACATGAAATGGTTCAAGAAACGGGAGCAGACGGCTGAGATCCACTGGGGGTATTGTGCTCCATAGTGTACCGAGTGGATCTCAGTCATCTGCTCCCTTTTTCTCGACCATTTCATGTTGTTTCTTTCCTAGACTGTACCAGGGCTCATCAAAACTCTTCCAAAGTACTAATCTAAGACTATTGAATCAAGATTCAATGATTTAGGGGCAGTTTTTCATTTTTGCTAAAAGTTTTTTTTTTTTTTTTTTGCAGGAATTTTGTAA